>JAQIXW010003556.1:0-12977 GCA_034700685.1 Willowsia buskii | reverse complement strand
GTAATTAATCTATCAAAATTACATTGTTTCAACTTCACCTTGTGGTGCACTTTGGTGTTCTTTATTGAACAACTTTTTGAACAACAACAACAAAATTGAATTCATTGTTGACATTAGAATGTACGGCAAAAAATTACTGCCTGTGCATTTTATAAAAACATAGTTCACCAATTCAGCGTAGCTTTGCAACTTTATGCATATTTATTTGGAATATGGTTAAAGTGAACGAGTTCAATTACACATGAAGCGAGCAAACTTACAATTAGACAAGACAAAGATCACGGCATAAAAAAAGTTTTGTTTGAAGTTCGTCCCAAATCGTAAAAATATTGCCGAATAGAACAAATTGTGTGTGGTTTCAGTTGATAGGTAATTCAAATCATAACTTATTATTCCAGTCTACTCGGACAAAGGTGATGAAATTTACGATGAATTTTAAATGAGTCAATTTTTCTATTCAGCAGTCGGTAGTCAAGTCAGAAATATCGCATCACACTACAACTACATCACATTGTTGTTTAAAAACTATTCGTTTGAAATTACTAATTACAGTTTTGCACAAGATAGTCATGTAAGTTGAATAGATACATGTTTAAGTTCCTTGAACATCCCATCAGCAATATAAACAACAGTAAAAATGCTTCAAGTCTCAATGAGAAATACATTGTTACTATTGTCACAATCACAATAATAATGAAGGAAATGACACGAGTTGTTATAAGAAAAGCGTCTCTTTTGACACACAAAATGCATTATGTCGTACATACATTTGATGACTCCTTGTTACAAGTTACAAGTTACATGATGTCTGTGCAAGGAAGGATGAACAATTGATTGAACATTTTTTTACTACCACATCAGACACAATGACGAACATTCGACATTACATGTATTATCATTTAAGTTGACAGAAGAACCATCAGTCGCTATTACTCTTCATTTTGTGATTGGAAGAAAATGGATGGAAACAATTGGCAATACTTTAACATGACAATGTCCTCGCTCTCAGGTATTGATACTTGTGGCGTGTACGTATGTACTTACATGACCTATTGTTCTGCTCGTTCAATAATTCGCTGAATTAGAGTTAGTAAGAAAGGGAGAGAGAGAGGTCGTTTTTCTGTTTTTTGACGCTGGATCCTAATCACTTTGTCTCATGCAATAAATACATAAATACCTACATACGTAAGCGATGCACTTACGATTACAAAAAGATGAACATGGTTAAATTATACGAGTATTATTATATAATAAATAATAAAACAAGATGATGGGATGGGCGGATAATATTTGACGGAGAAAAAAAGGGAAGTTACACAAGACAAGTGAATGGAACCGAATGCAGCATCCTCTATTATTCACTGGTTATTAATATCACTTATATATGCACTATTATAGACAGCTTAACATATTCGCAACAGTATAAAGCAACCATAATATGCAACCACAATAAGCCCATGTGTGTCCGTCGTCCGTTCACATTTTTGTGCATGATAGTTGGTATGTGATGCGATGCATAATAATATTTACGTTACGTAATTTAATTGTTCTCTGCAAGGATATTTTTATGCCTTTATGACTTGTGGCAAGTGTTTAACTCAATTTTAACAAGATGAGAAAAAGAAACCATGGCTAATCAGTGTGAAAATGACTTTTATCCAAGTTTACATTTTCATACCCGTAGCAACCATATTGCTTTACTGTAATGCTCCGAGTACATAACTTTCCCTGTTACATCATTCATGTTTGTGTGCATGCCTTGTTGAGTTCTATAATTATTGCCACAATGCATACGGGAGTTATCACTTACAAGAATCAACATAAAAGCGCAGAATAAATGAATAGCATTATATAATAGGTATATTTATATAGTTATTTAAAATTCCACATGCTAAAACAACGCATTGTATCCTGTTTGCTACAGTTACTCTGTTGTCATTTTTATTGTCCTCTTCAATTCATTTTCTTTTTTGCACTAATACCAGTCTACTGTAGTTAGTATTGAATGCATCGCCGCTGAACAAAAGCGCTCAATGCTTAGTTCATCACTAGAAAAATAAATCGCACTTCTCCTCTTTTTCCTCTAACATCCTTTTACATTACAGGCAATACACAGCTTCAGGCTGACGTTGTATTTTTTTGCAAGCAGTAGTGCTGCTTGCTTCATATTATAAAAACTTCTCTTCTTCCTGATTACTACTCTTCTCTTTATGCTAGTTAATAGGAGGAGGAGGATGGGAAGGAATAATAGTAGTGGTGGTAACCGTACAAAAACTGAAAGAGCAAGTCCAACTTAATCATAAAACCCTAAAAACATTGGCATAACTACCTGTTACAAAGGAGAGAACCAGTGATTATCTTTTCCTGGTCTGGTGGTTAAGTCACAGGAAAAAAACTACTGAACATACAACACTTACATCAGCAGCAGTAGCGGCAGCAGAGCACTCGTCTTCGACTTCACGTCCACTTCATAACGGTTGTTGAGACAAAAAGCTAGAGTACAAATGATACGATGACGAAGGAACGAGTTAAGTGAATTTAGCGAGCGAACGCTGCTGCTCTGAGGTGAGACATGCTGAATTCGTGGTTTCATTCGTATAATAAATAATTATGTTTTGATGACGAATGCCTGCAAATGTATGCAATATAAAAATGAATTGGTAAGAATGTCTTATTATTTAATCCGTCTCATTTACAATTGTTTGCCTACGAAAATTTTTCATCATAATCATAAGATCATAAAAGTGTATATTATACGATCATCTCAATCTTCTCGAATTTCATTGAATCATGAATGAAGTGGTCGTTGGAGTTAAAAGTTTTTGTCTCATGTTCAAGTTGCTTTAGGTCAGTTCAGTCAGCAGTCTGCCCTGGTGACCATGCTAATGCCGCTAATTACAAAGGTTGATACACCTGTGATAAGTAATGGGTTTTGTTTGAAGGAACAATTAAAGATCTAATATGGGCTAAATGATGTGTGGAGGCAGATAGTGTGTGCGCATATAATATTGTAGTTTGTAGTAATAAAACAATATTGACTTTTTTTGAAGTTTTCAGGCTGTGCTCATGTAAGTAGCACACGTGTGTTCCACTAGAGCGATTATTATGATGATACACTTACAGTATTTATTTATTTATTTTTATGACTTTGACTATATGTGCGCAGTTAAGTCAGGGGAGTAAATTGATCAAATGAAAAGCGACAAGAAGTGGTGGTGGGGGCAACAATAGCGGCATCGAATTCTATCGGTGTTACCATCACCATTATTGGTGCTAGAGAGAGAATAATTCAAGTGCAGAATTTTTGCGATTGAATGGTTGATTTGCTTCAAACACTTGCATTATGTGAGTGTGTGTGTCTCTCTCTCTCTCTGGTGTTGTATGCCTTTAGGCTCAGGCTGGGACTCCGGCTCAATGTTATCACCATGATTGTTACTTTAATCACAATTGACTCGTGTGCTATTCACCAGTCGACCCTTCATGTATACTATACAAATCTATCACATTGATTTGGTCAAGGTTGAATTAATTTTTTACGGACAGACAAGATGTACATTACACAGATTATTATGAACATCAATCAAAATATATTATACGGTTCGCGTCACATATCGTCCAGCAGTTGATTTTCCTACAAAAAATTAGTCCATCCTAAAATATCTGATGAGCCATACCCAATTTTTTTCTGCTTACATAATTTTGTTTCTTTCATTTCTTCAACATATACTTATTAAAAGTGCCTACTTGACGCTTCTATAAATATTAATTAAAGTCTTCTCGATTGTTTCCACCACTTGAATGCATCCCTGCCCCTCACTCACTCACTCACCCTCTTCTAATAAATATCAACAAGCTGTTATTGAATTCCTTCGCGTATCCGTATCGTAGCACGTTCACCTAAGGGCTCATTTTTAATTGATGGCTCTATCATGAAATATTTGTGCTGATAATAGTCCTTCTTTGTAATTGTTAACTCAGCTAAACGCGAGAATAATGTGAGGCACGTCACTGGGAAAAAATAGTCATGTGTTATAAATAGAAAGAAAAGGAATCCCCACGAGGCATTTCTTCTTTTTGCATTCATGCGCAACCAGAGAAATGATTCTCGCAGCATGGGCTTTGTCTTTAGCACAAAAGGGAAAAAATAATAATGGACAGAAAGAAAAGGAGGAACAATAAGCAAACGAAGAAAAATGCTTCAACAACTATGAACTTGGCAACAAACAATAAGTACCTATCCACCACTACTCCAAAAGAAGATGCTATGATGAATTCCACCAGTACTACTACAAAACAGTAGTGGTAGTAGTCATAATGACAATAATAATAATAAAAGTAATAATGTGATCAGCATTATCATCATTCTCGCCGTCGTCGTCATTTATGAAGAAGTCTCGTCTGAGGGGCCACTGGCAAAAAAAAAAAGAGAATTAGGATGTTGGTCATATCTTCGTAAGGATGTTCTAGTCGTCGTAGTGAATAGACTTGAGTGAATGATGATAAGTGACTGTGGCTGGTTGCTGCTGCTGCTAGTTCTTGTTGTGGTGATGATGATATAAGCATGGAGGAGCCACAAAAGGAAAACACCTAAACTACCACTCAAAGTTAAAAGGGAAGTAGTAGTGCGCCTACAAGACCAGAACGAATCACAAAAACATTGCAATTTTCATGGAGTCGTTTAAGAGACGAAGAGAGGCACTTCTTTCTTTTTTTCTCAAAATCTGCAAAGCAACAACGATTTTTTTTCTCTCTTCCACTCATATATACTCTCATCTCCTTTTCCCTCCACTTTCGCAAGCAGAGTGAATTGTTGTCGAGAGTTAAGTTAATGAAGGCTGTGCTGTGGTATGGCTAAAGCTACTTATGGAACGAAATTGTGAGGTGCAACCAAAACCACGAGAAGAACCACTATCATCATCGTTATTGTCACTATTTCATACACTTTTCCCATTTTATGTTTCACATCCTTACTTAAAAGAACAGAGTATATTACGGTTTCATTGTTATGTGCATGCATCTCTCTCTCACACATAGACACTCTTTTTCACTCTTCCTTACTACTTAAGTTTCAAAAGAAGAAGACCAAAAAAGTATGAAAGAGGGAACTACCCACATCTCATCATCTTCATCATCATGATCATCTATCATGAGCTCTTTTCAGTAGATCTCTTTTGCTAACTTACTTGATCCTGCTACTCTATCCGCACTGTTGTGTTTGCTTGCGTGCAAAAAATAGTTTTGCATGGAACTGTCGTCCTCCTCGTCACACACACAAATTTTCACAAGAGCTCTGTGTTATAATAGCCAGACTAACGTCATTGCTCTCATGGACGAAAGAATGTGTGCGTACCGTTGGTTGGGTCCATCTTCCTCCCATTTATGTATATTTATTTTTTACTTGGGAGGATATTATAAGTACATGGTATGGTTATATGGCTGCATAATATTAATATTATCATCAAAGTATTTGTGCAACCCATTATAATACCAGCTACTCATCTACTCTCATCATGATCACCAAAAATGCATGCTCATCAACATCATCATTGCAGGACCATCATCATTATCATTGCAAAGTTTATTTTTTCAGAGACGTCGGTCGTCGATTACTACTGCTACTACATACATTACTATCAGAAAGCGCAACTGCTACAAACACTACTGTATTGTGGCATGATGAAGGATTCGGATTCTCATCAGTAGCATCATCAATGCGGAACTGTGCATTTTTTCTCTTTTTCGTAATGTGTCCGCTATCACACATGTACATACACATACATGTGCTTACTGCATGTATGAATAGAAGAACAACGGCGACTGAATCATATACTGTTACTGTTACCAACACATATTATACCTACATTTAATGTTCATGTATTAAACGTGTAGGAGGATTAAACCAAAACAGATTTTTTTTCGTAATACATCCTTAGAAAAAAGAAGTTTACTGTAGATCTTTGTCCACTAGACTGTAACTAACTGTGTTCCGATTGTTGGGCTTATAAAAATAATAAAAAGTAATATATTGTACTAATAATGGTGATGTGGTCGCCGCCGTCGTTGGTCTGTACAACAAAGTCAAGTGAATAGAAAGAACGGCCGACTGCCGCTGCTATAGCTTATGTGAATAATCTATTCATCTAAAAGTAGTGGACGGACACGAGATACATTTATCCGTCGATAGTAGTGTGTATGTTTGACTTGTAGTAAGGGTTCTATCTAGCTGAATCTATAGGAAATTGTTTTTACATATTATGTATTATTATCAAATGACTTATCGGTTGGATAGAGAAAGAGAGAGAGAGACTAAAACGCTCTTTTAAAACCCAGCCCTGCCCAACCCATCTCATCACTCCTATTCATGATGATGATCTTGCAACAAATCTTTATCAACACAATTGTTGTACTCTGTGTATTTACTCTGTGACTAATATATGCATGCAGATCCACATACGCAAATTTGTGACCAGCGAAAGGTTCAAGCCATAAACTTCTATCTGTCTCTCCCAAAGTAGAATAATCATAATGACTCTAGAAAACGTTCCTACCAAGTTTACTAGCAAACATTACAGATCATATGCCTACACACTGCATTTCAAATATTAAATGCCGCAACTTGACTTTGGGGTGCTTCTAGAATTCACTACTACTACGGTCACCATCGTACCAATATCACCACCACCTGCCTCCCTAACTGCTCACAATACCATCTTCTTGTCAATTTATTTTACTCACTCGTTTTAGTTGTTACTGAAATCGATTAATATTTGCATACTATACTATATTATTCAGCTATACAATGGATAAATTAGAATAGCTTTGTTTTTTGTATAGGTATTCATTCAATAATGGTAGTGCAGCAGCACATGGAAAAGTATATATCATTATATCATAGTAGAAGACACGTAAAAGTCTATGTACATGTTAATAATGTATGTATGTATATAGGTAGGGAGAGGTGAACATTACTGCGACATTATTCTGTTTTTTATCTGTCGCTCGGTCGGTCTGTAGTGTTGTGTTGGTGGCTGGTGTAGGCAAAGCGATCCATGAAGCCTCTTCCCTATTTTCCTCTTCCGATTTATACGAAAGATGAAACTGAAAGGTTAGTTTGTCGGTTGTGCTATGCAATGTGGCATGAAAGGAAAGCGGCTTATTACTAATTCTATTCAAAAAGTCTTATGCACTAAGAAGAGTAGATGTTTAGATAGGCTAAAATACTAATCTATACACATCTGCAAAGATAGGCTTGTGTGTCGGTATTTATGCTGATGCTGACACTACTATTTACTATGCCGTTGCTGTTGTTGATGATAATGATAAAGAAGAAATAGCAACGACAGAAGCATAAGATTACTTGTATTTGCTGCCGCTGTAGCATCAGCAGAAGATGTAATTTAACAGCCTAACCTTCTTTTTTCTCCACGAAACCTTATAGTTTGCATGCTTGTGATGTGCTGATGCCGCTATATTGGTGTTGTCTGATTTTAAGTACGTTTGATAAACTACTCGATAAATGACGATGAGGAGGATGAGACTTATTGAGTGAGAGGGAGAGAAAGAAAGAAAACACATCTTCTGTAACAACAATGTGTATATATTATACAGACAAATAATTTCTGTGATAGCGGTATCAATTTAAATGATCGCTCACGTACTTATACATGCGTGCAGTACTTGTTTTCAGCCTATTTTAGATTTCGTTGAGGGTCACGCAACTACAGATACGGAGAACAGCAGCAGATTTGTAGGAATGAACATAAAAATACTTATCGAGGGATCATCTCTTCTCCTGTCAAGTCTATGACACAGCTGTACAACAAACAAACGATAATACTTTATCCTTTGATGTGTGTCATGTTCATGACGTAGATGTTCAATTAATTATAAGTGCATATTATTATTATTATCATCCATAAGATTTCACGATTCTTGAACTTTGTCCGCAAAAAATATAAAAAGCGTCTTTTCTCTTGCTGCAGTTATAATAGAAGTAGTTATAATGACAGCCATTCATTTTTTTTTCGAGATTTAGTAGAGCATAGAGAGGAGCTCGTCCATCACAGAAAAAGAAGAAAAACATTAAAAATACACAAGTACACACGCTCTTGTCATTTCATTGCCAACTGTAAAAATTTTCTTTAAATGGCCAGAAACTCGTAAAAATACAAAAAAGTGTACAGATGAAATACTTAAAAAAGGTAGCAAGGAGCAGTAAAACTGAGAGATCAAAAAAATATTTGTGTTAATATCATATCATCAGAGCCTTACCCTCCGCCAATTTCTCCAACGTTGCTGTTTTTATGAGGAAGATTCATTCCCTTCGTATATGATTGGCTCGTTCGTCGTCTTGTTCTCTTTTTCTCTCATCCAGCATCCAGTTAACCGACGTTGTTGATGATGATGACGATGGCGAAGACGATGATGATGACAGTAAAAAATGGAATTAAGTAAGTTGCCTGTAAAAAACATAAAATACGATTATGTTAGATTTTACTGCTTTTGCGTGGGCAGAGGGAGCGGTGAGATTACATTATATTATGTGCGTTAAATACATAGCTAACTAATGTATTCCATGTACCTACTGGCAAGAAGAAGAAGTATTTGATTTTTTTTACATATATATGTGGTTTAAGGATTGTCAAGTCAAAGAGACATCATCATTGCTGAAGTGAAACAATATTATTATTAGATTTAGTTTGAAATGGTGAAATGAAGACGTTTATTTAAAATAGCGAAAGAAGGTGTGATTAGCTCTAATATATAAAGAGAAATGAAGATTGTATAGCAATTATTTCACTCAAAGTTGTTTATTTATTTATTTTTTAAAGAAACGGATTCGTCAGCGATTTGAGAAGAAGATGTATATTTCTATAGTTTTCCCATCTGAGGTTTCGGGTGTTTTATCGAGACAGCAATATTTTTTTGTTGATGATGAACTTTCAAGTATCTTTCTGATGAGACGAAATGCAATAATAAATACGTGTCACTCGACACATACAGATGACATATATATATCTGTTTTACTGATAAAATGTGTGTGTGGGCATGTTCAGAGCGTGTAGAAAATGACGAGGAAAATTGTCAAGCTAGGAGATCCTTCTTATACATATTTATCTAACAATAAGACCAAATATCATACAAATGAGTGAATTTATATAGAAATTACACGAGAAAACTTCTTTGCTATCGACTCTTCTTATTCCCATCCCACCATGTTTTTTTCTTCACTCAAGTAAGTTTATTGGATGATGTGGATCCATTCATTCGAACAAGTAACTTTTTTTTTATAGTAGAGCAGCACATCATGTCACAAATGTCCATCTTCATTTGCGACGGTGCAATTGTAAAATTAGGGTATGTTTCCAAGACTGTCGCTCAAATTGAAGATCCCGTCAAGATACTATTATTATTGCCCTCATCATCATCACCACTCGACTATCACGTTGATATGATGGCATGATTTTCAAGGATGATAACCAACAACACAAGAGGAAAAGGAGGGAAAGAAAAGAATCTCATTGGTATGCATAGAAAAGAAGCCTCTTGGTAAAACTACACAAGAGCCTGTAGTCACAGACAGGGAGAAGCGTTCTCAGGCTTTTCAAAAAGTGCTCAGGATCTGTAAACAATTTTTTTTATCTCCGCCTGTTTGCCTCTCCTTTTCAGCAGAACTTCTCAAAAAAATCCAATCAATTTAGGCAAATTTCTTCCCGGAGAGACGAGTAGGTATAAGAGTACACGTATCGCTCTAGTTGCATAGGCATGTGATATGTATCGGAATATTTTACCTAGGGAGGTAGTATTCTGAAACTGATTATAATTATTATTATTACTTTTGCAAGTAAGGTGACGAAGGGAGATAACTATGAAACAGTTATTTATGTATATGCTCACAAGAGAAGAACCACATTATTTACTTTTTACTTTACATAAGTAGTGTACATGCATAAATGAGCATTAAAATAAATCGTCTAGAGAATGATACGAAACTATCAATAAATTTCATAGTTAGTATTTCTTTGAGTACTCAAGGGAGTTCCTCTACATATTTAATCATAATACTTCATGTGTGATGAATGATATGATGAAAATATCCTCTTCGTCATGTCTACTCTCCCATCAAAACCAATTGAACTTGCTGATGAAGCTTATGGAAATTTATTTCCTTCACATGAACATGAGCACATGTAGAACAAGCATAGGATCTGGATGTAGGCATGCATGACATGTACACATTCCTAAACACACACGACGAGAAAATCCAGCAGACAGACGAGCTTGAAGCCATGCAATAATATACGATGTACGTTTATAGTGTGTTCACACGAACATTATATTACTTGCTTGTGTACATTGAGGTTCATTCATTCATTCAGGGTCAAATGATATGATCCTCGAAACTCTTCCAAGATGACACTTGCCATGACACCCGCATGCATTTATAATCCAGCAACACTGACTAGAGCACAATCGAACATATGTGCGGAGGAGATGGTTAAACACACCCTGTTTAATTTTAAATTGGCAACCATGCATAACTCACTTGAGTTGAGACTTAAATCCAAATATACACTTTATTTCATTCATATATTTCCAGTACATGAGCATGAGCACACATATCCTTAAATATGTACATGAACATATTTAAACACCACAAAAATGCTAATAGATTCTCAGATCACTTGCAGATTGTAGCATTGACGGAATGTGGTTGAAGTGGAAAATCATATGTAACCGAGACTCCGACACACTATGAAGGGCGTTTCGCCTACTTATCATTGTTTTACTACCAAAAGAAATGTCTCTCAATCAGTTGAGCAGTTTTCCTATGGTAATAGTAATAAGAATAGCTTGAAAGACATTGTGGCATCTTTCCAACCAGCAAACTGTCCAATTTCTGAGAATAGGTGCATGAAAGGAGGTAAAGCAGCAGGATAAAATCTTCCCCAAAGAGGTGACTGACAAAATATTATAGTTTTGCTGAACTCATGATAGAAAATGCTAAATAAACTGATGCATCCTACATCAACACACAAAAGGACGTGCAAGTAGACAACCATAAGTACTTTGAATGAAGAAACTGTACGAAAATTTTCAGTATAAGGCCTTATTTTCTTTTAACTTTCTTACAAGTCATGTGTGGATAATGTATGTGCCAAGTTGTAATGTTAGAGAAGAAAAGCCAGAAGACATGCATAGTTATTTAATGTGTGTCTTGGGAAATATTATGTATGGGAGCAGTCATCCAGCTCGTCGAGACTCCCTGGAGGTCTCTTCTTCTTCGAGTTGATTAAATGCTCGACATTATTCACACACAGCTCGCAATTATATTCCCTCCTTCGTGAGAGTAGTGAAACTTTAACTTTTCTAACTCGCCTGAAATAAAATTTTCTGCACACGTTGATTGCGACCATGAGGATGATGATAAGGATGATGCTGTTGTTTAAATGTGATTTTCAAATAAACCATAATCGCATATATGAATGATGATATGAAACTTTAGCATGAATGTTGGTTGATCATGATGATGATGAGGCAGGGTTTTTGAATAGATACAACCACGTATATATGTACGTGGGTTAATGTTTTCATTAAAGTTCCGGACGAGATGGATACAAAGAGGAGAGTTGAAAAAGACTCAAGAATTGATGGTTGACGATTCAATTAACGAAACTGTTAAAGACTCTTTGTATGAATCTTAATGAAGACACACGTTTTTGTTGTTCTATTGCTGCTGTACTTTGTAGTGGTGGCGATGGTGAGTTCATGAACAGAAAACAGTGGAGCTCTACATGAGATTTAAATGGTACTCTTACTTTTCTTCAATCAGAGAGAAGGCTATATAATATAATACCAAGTAGCATGCAGCAATCCCTATGAAGCTGTGAGGATACGTGCTTAATATCATTTTTATCCTGCTTTTATTAGTTACAATGAGTCTCTCTGTTTCCTATTCTATATTACGGCTTTTTGAATGCCAAAAATCTATTGAAAACTGACTGAAGAGGCTGCAGACGTAGATGTAGGTAGAAATGACTGCGTAATGCTCATTTATATTCACACATATAAAAATAAAAGATGATGATGAGGACAAGTCGACAACTATTTAACTTTAAATTGCAACTTTCAAAAGGGCAGTGCCTTTTGTGACGGCAAGTCATCCTCATCAACATCATTATCACCACATCTTCTTTTTTCTTAGTCTCTTTTCTACTGATACAAAAGTTATCATGTACAAAAAGGGGATTTAATGCCGAAGTTACTATTATTAAGTTAGTAGAGGTTACTACTTTACAATCCCACTTTCACCATTTTAATAGCTGTCTGTCTGCACTGATTTTCCAGTTGTCGTTTTACCTCGAAGAGTGGCTCTCATAACTTTTTTATTATTAAATCCCAGGCAGCGAAGAAGAAGAATAGTTTCATTTGATAAACCGTAATCAAAATCATCTGGGCCTTTCCTTCTACTTGAATTTATGAGCATTTAATTTTCAACACTTATCGCAATTTACATACTTCGCTTGGTTGAACTTTATTACTATTTTTGTTGATGCAGTGTCGTCATGATGTACGTAGATGATAAAACGGACACTTTAATTTGCCAAAACCTTCCTTTATGCCTGTCTTCTTCCTTTCTTTTGCCCGTTGCTGTTGAAGAGACTTCATCATTGGTGCTGCCACCTCCTCCTGCTTCCACCTCACATATATGTATTTTTAACGTTTTACTAAAAGAATCTTCGCAAAAACTATCATCCTTATAAAATATCCATGTATTCATCAAATAACACACAATAATAATATGTGTAATCACTCATTCATTCATCCATCCTCAAGTCTTTTTAAAGGAATGAAAGTGAATTTAATTATTTCACGGTCGACGAGAGTGATGGCAGCGAATTGTCTTGCCCTTTTTGTTTTCACGTATGCACACATCTCTGACTGACTGTTACTGCGCATTACACACACAGAGGAGC
>JAQIXW010003555.1:0-12977 GCA_034700685.1 Willowsia buskii | reverse complement strand
CTAGCAAAAATATGTAACATCGTTTGTCTACAAGCAGAAGCACCACTGCGGAGCAATAACAGAGACGTGAGATTTTAAATTGCTTGCATAGTATAAATATAGGTATACATATTTTATAAGACTATACAGCAGAAAAGGCTAATCCTAGAAACGTAATGTCCCAAATACTAAAAAAGAACTTCACACATTCAAAGAAATTACTTTCACATGCATAGATGGTTTTATTACGGTCGAAGTGCTCTCAAAAATTCAAGACAAGAATTATATGTGCAGACTTTCCTTTTGTGTAGGCAGACTACTACCGGCCGGTAAATTTATTGGAAAGTTGTATAGTCCATGAAAGTCACCAGTGGGCTGTTTAGTGTTTGTGAAATTTGAACAGTTTTTATTGTGAAAAGAGAAACCGGAAGTGCAGTGGATACATACACTGTAAACCTCTCGACTCACCACTATAAGACTCATAACTAGAGTTAATAAAAAGTGTGCAAACATTGATGACCATGGTCATTTGCTTTCTCCATAAAATGTCTCAAAATGTAACATGCTGTGCATGTACCGTTTCTTATTTGTTTTGTACACTCTCCATCTCCATACCACAGTATATGTATATCGACTATGTACTTATGTAAAATTATCAAGGAATATTGTTATCGTTTAGTAAAGCATTCCACATGAAATGTACAAAAATTGCTGATTTTTATTTCGTATGATTTGGTGGCTCACATCAGTAAAAAATCTGTAATACGAATGTGGCGAATGTAAGAGCAGAGCCTACTTAATACTGAATATTGAGGAGGTTTTGGAAAGAGATTAAGATAATCAAATGATTAAATACAAAATAATTCTACTAATGATTTTACTTGTGTTGCATTACAACATATTAATTACTCGTGCATTATATGTCAAGAAAATTCAAACTCGTTCAAAATCGAAAACCTGGATAAATGCTAATGACAATTCAGGTGAATATGAAGTACATATTAAAAGGATTTCTTACGAAGAAACTTGTATTTTCCAAAAAGGCAATTTTAAAAATATCTGGTTTATCCTGTTTGCTTTGAATTTGTAGTTGCATATTACAAAAAGCATCCAATCCTTTCCCACAAGAGGACCATGTAGCACCCTCTCTTCATCTCTTCACAAGTTTTATCTCCTATCTTTACAATACTGAGTGACATCCTTACAATGCTAGTCCTCATGTGGAGAGGAGTCATGTCTAGAATGAGAGTAGAGTAGGGAACAAAAGACCTTTCCAATTCCAACAATATTTAAGTGTCAGCACATTTAGCCTAGCTATTCTTCAAAACAGAAATTTAAATCATAAGAAACATTGTAAACGATTGAAGGTTACGGTATATATATTAATACAAGCGCATACAATTAATAGTAACTTGTAGCAAAATTGAAAGATGGCCAGGGACTCTATTTCCAAAATTGAAAATGGCGAGCATGGCAAAGCAAGGGAAATATGATACACAAGGTTTGCTTAATAGTTAAAAGATTACGAGAACACATAAAGTAACAATTTTTTTAGAGCTTTTTGAGTTTGGAAATGGTTTTTCTCCAGAACATCTCATGCAATACGTTAAATTGAAAAAAATATTGCAGACACAACATGCACCGACTTCAAACATCAACTTCAATGACATTACACAAGTCAAAATAGCAATGACCAGCATTTTAGCAAGCGTGATTTCTTTTCCTTTGATGTTTGAGTATTCAGAATTGGTTATCACGCCAAAGGTGAGAAATGAACAAATATGACCAGAATGGAATGTATCCAGAGAATCTAATTGAAATTCATATTGTGCCTCAAACCAAGGCTCAGTAAAACGGTCACGAAGTAATTTCGCATTCTCGTTTTCGACCCTGTTGTCCTTTACTTTCTTCCATGTTGCTATACAAAATTGAGTACGATATGTGTACCTGTCCCTTACATCTGTGTCTTCCCTTGCCTCTCTATGTCTGTTGTCTGCACTAAATTGGAATGCTTGTATGCGTTTGGATTTTATTTTGTTGGACTGGAGGGAAGCCCTTTCATCAGAATGAGAAGTGCCCGCCTCTTCTGGCAATTTAATTTTTAGACTTTTGTAGGAAGCCAAAGAATGTTGCTAGAATTCTTAAACACTAGTAGACTCATGGAATGCTAAATGCTGGAAATGTCCAACCAGAAAATAATCTGCGACAAAATAAATGACAAAGTAAAGCCTTTTGGAAAACTGAAAATAGGTATATATAATTTATTTATCGTACATAGCAAAGGCATCGTAATTAACAGTTGGCAAATAAATGCCTACTTTCAAATCTTGACTCGAATTCCGATTTAAACTACATGCAAATCTGCTACATACTTTTTAATTTGATTACATAATTCCGAAATAATAGCGATATGCAAGCTAACATAAAGGGATACAGTATTAATGGCAAATGTGGGATGTGTAGTAAATGAAAACGCTGAAGGTTTTCTTGGCGAGAAAGTGAAACATGCTTCATTTTATAATAGTTTTTGTTCCAAACTTTCTAGTTACTTGTGAGCACTGCTACTATGTATTTTCAGCATTTAACTGAATAAAATAAGTTTATATCGGGATGGATAACGAAAAGCCGTCGTGCATACTTTTTTGTAATAATGAACAACTTGCTACAATGAAAAATCAATTAGTAAAAGCTCCAGATTCTTCAAACACTCGTGGGTAAGTATTCATATGGTAAAACTGAACCTTGAAATTCTTGTGATCATGTCGCGATAATTAATTTAAGATCAAAGTGTTATTTAAATATTTTAATACGGGTTAACACAAGTCATCTGAAATAGTGAAGAGCATGTCAAGCATGTGGCATAAAGCCCAAAGATGATACATAACTTTCATCCTTAAATGGAAATTAAGAGGTTGGTGGTTCATTTTTTACTCGTCTTTAGAGTAGCATATAATTCAATTCCTGTACTTCGTTTACTTGTCGCCAAAATTAAGTGCCATAAAAGGGTATCAACTTCTTTACGAGAACAACAATGAACCACATCCCTACTCGTTAGCGGTGGAAACCTATCACTTTAAACAAACAGCACGAGAGTTTTTCAACGCAAATAGGAGTTGAAACATTGCTAAAGAGGTGGCATGTTCCATCCATATTGATATTTCATTCTCTACAATATTTTCGAAAGAAAAATCGAGGACACGCAATAGTCCATTTATGAGTGTCTCACATTGACGTGATGATAGATATGAAGGACCACAGACACTCTTTCTGTGGCTGCAGCTTCAACTCCACTTAGCGGATGGTCAAATGTGGAAGCACTTATAGCTCCATTAAATTGCTTAACGAAATGAAAAAGAACTTCTTAAAGAGACGATTGAATCCACCTATCTATTATTGCATGCGACAACCCATTGTGTTCCTGTTACTAAAATCGTAAGTTAATGGATGATTATGAATAAGTTGTAATTTAAAAGCTGAATAAGTTAAAAGAAGTTGAACGAGGAAGGACCGGAAGGAATGCTCCAAGCTATGCTGCAGAGTGCAGATTGCACAGCATGTCATCACATCCTACAGTATGCCTTACTAGCATTAATAATTAGTGTAAATACATACTTAGTAAATCTATGATGATGGTTATTAAAATTTTGTATTTTAAAACGAGCTTTATTACTTATTACGTTACGGTTACAAAACAGTCTTACTAAATGAATTATACACGTCTATAACTCATTTTTTGTACTACATGGGTACAACGGCTTATATTATGTTTACATATTATTTTATAGTTAACCTTTAGTAATTATTGCAAAACGTTAATTTTCAGATATGCATCTAATAATATTGAGATACTTTCTTTACCACAAGTTTACAACGCCATACGAATGCCCAAACCTACAGTTTAATTACAATAAGATCGATTTGGATGTAGATATACTATCATTTGTATATTTTAACGAATACATTATAAATATATTATGTGAAAACCGGAGCGATAAATTTTATGGTAAGTTTATATTTCATAACCTGCAAATCAATCTTTACAAAACTGAACATACTCATAAAACATTTAGGTAATGTGCGATGATGCAATTAAGATCTTGATTGACGTGGCTTCTTTTTAGCCAAACTGAAGGAGACCACACCATTCGCTGAGCACGATTCAATAATCTTATTTAAACTATTCATTATTGTAGGAATCGCCGGAAGCTTCCTGGCATTTAAAACTGTTGATCCTCTCGTAACCGTCTCATTTCCTTTGCCTTTATTTCTCGAAACGACTTCATCCGGTACTGAACTCGAAAGACAATTTTCACAGCCTGACACTTTTGAGCATTCATCATAATTTTCCGCATTATCCATTTTCAGTCCTGTCTTTTTCAAAGGCAGGAGGCGTTGTCTTTGGCATGAGCTCTTGGTTGAAATATAACTGGCAACTTTTTTCTGTGATGATGGTTCATGTCCATTATTTTCAGAATTAAATTTATGTACTTTAAGAGATTCTGAAGCTGGTTGAGTTGTTGTTTCAATGGTAGGTGATCTTTTAGACCTTTTCTGCTTCTTCTCTTCTTGGGCAACGTCAATCTATAAAAATTAAACAGTTTTAGTGTCTACAGTAAACTACGACAAGGCTTTTGACCTATCCTGCACAAATAAGTTATGAGATAATGTACCTTTGAATTGGTTTCATCAGTACTGCAGTCCATATCATTTTGAGTGTTCTCCTCTACCTCTGTCTCAGAATCTGAATCGTCTGGTCTTATAATTTCTGCAAATTGCAAATTCATAATTTAGTCATGAATACTTTACGCAAAGTAAAAGAATCTTCACTTTTTGCATCATTTGTTAATACTTGAATCTGGGAAGAGATTTATAGCAATCAGGAAGAACATTTTATTCTTTCCGGTGGTACACTCGAATGGATCCTTGGCCGCCTCCACAGTGCGTGGGTAGACATAACTGACACGTGTTTTTTCTGGAAAACAGTAATTAAATTTTTATCACCTTGAAATAATTAGAAAAGGTAAACAGCGCTAAATCCACCGAGCTGTCTTAATTTTAGCATTGCAATGCAGTAACCGTCTCCATATTTAAATCCCAACCGAGAGAGTTCAATCAAATGCACCACTTTGCTTATTTCTTTGAACTAGAAT
This sequence comes from Willowsia buskii, assembly GCA_034700685.1. Lineage (NCBI taxonomy): Eukaryota > Metazoa > Arthropoda > Collembola > Entomobryomorpha > Entomobryidae > Willowsia > Willowsia buskii. The sequence goes on along the minus strand of JAQIXW010003555.1, from coordinate 7,848 downwards.
TCAGTAAAGTTATCAAACTTACTTCGCATAACGTGACCATTATTCCTGACCCAGATTCGCAAAGACTTTTTTGTCGGAGCCGTACGTTCTGATGTTGGTGCCATGATTCGTTGTCTTGAAATGTTCTTCCAACCCACAAAATCAAATTGAACTTCAAATCTGATTGGAGATCTGGGCAAGCCGAAATGAGTAAACTATCCTATTGACTATTGAATTCAATCATGAGCAGATCAGTCAGCTTTACTAATACTAGTAGTGTGTTATGTGTCACGAGTCACAACACCCACAATTAATGGACAAAGATCTTTGTCAACCACTCAGCAAATGACCGGGTGCTGACGAAGAGTTATAAGTACACGAGGATGAAGGCAAAGGAAATGATGATATGGTTTGTGTGATGAATTGTATGGAGCAGGTATGTGATGTAATGTTAATGGTAGGAACTAATAACTTTAAAAGAAGATGATAAACTGAACTAACTGGAATGATCTTTTAGTTTGCTATAAAATTTTAAGACATTAACAATAATCTATAAATTATTGTGAGAGAAGTATTTCTCGCTGCCTTCCTCATCCGCGAGTCGCCTCGACCTAAATACGTGAAGTGAGCAGGGGTATTGAGCAGAGATGCAGTTTCAGCTGAAACTGAGAAGAGCTACATGTAAAATATGTTGGGTAAGTAAATGTGTGAGAATTTGGGAAGGACGAAGCTGCTACACGGCTATATTGTTGTGAAGATTATGATGACGGAGTGGGTAATGCGCAACTGTATATATTATGAATGAAATTTTAAGATGTTATTGCGTCAATGAATTGTGAATTATTCAAGATTTTTTCCATTAATTGCAATTCAAAGAACCTTTGCTTTGACTATTGACTATTCGAATATGACCATGCAATATTTTATATCACATAGGCAGGCAATTTAAAAATGATGACCGGAAGGAAGAAGTCACCACAAGTTTAATTAATGCAGAATAAAATTCGTGGTCATTTTATTTTGTAATCGAAGTAAAGATTGCTAGAAAACTTAAAGTTTTGGAGCTGTGATGCGAGGGTGGTGTACTAAAATGGACATGGCAGGGAGAGCAGGTGATAATAGACAATGCTGTGATATTTAAGAAAGACTGATTAAATATTTAAGTGCATTATAATGTTCATGACTGATTCGATGTCATATCTGGTCAGCTTCATCTTTGTACCTGGAATGCGTTTACCAGCGGATGAAATAATTTATTTTTGCTGCCTTCTGTTGGCTAATTACTAATTACAATGTATGTAATCGTTAAAAAAGTTTTCAAACCAATCAAAGAAAGTAGCTCTGCAATCAAAGACTTTTATTCGTTTTGATTTTGTACTTTTCCAAACAGGAAGTATATTTACTTATAGATGCATACACAGTAATAGTCTAACTAACAAATTGCAAATTTAACTGCTGAGTGCTAATAACTCACTGAGTTTATTTACGTGCTACTGTTCAACAGTCACATACAACAACAGTTCATTTTTAAATCAGCCTCTATAGCCGAAAATGATTCACTCAGTTAATTTTTTGTATGCATGTTCTACAATTACAACAAGCATACAAAAACTATTCTACGAGTAAATTCTACTATCCAGTTAATTGTCATCTTGTCACATAGTTGATAATTACTAATTACATTTTAGTCTTAATCAGGCCAAAATTCGATAACCGTTTTTGGTGTTTTAATCGTCGTTTTGAAATTGTGAAATTACTCTAATTTATTCCGTAGACTTCCTCCAACCATTTCAACTGTCCAAGTTTCTATTTTTTAAGCAAAACAGTACTAGCCCGTTTTGTTTAATTCATCGAATATTAATTGGAACAAAGCTGATCTAAATTGTAACCTAAACTGTTTTATTCGAAAACATCGTCCTCCCCCTCCTCTTCAATTATTATTCTAGGACTTTGCAGCAAGGGTTGATTTTGATATTCATCATCCATTCCTAATCCTCGAGTGTGTGGTGTATTTATTTGGACATAATCCTAAAAGAATCCATACCAATCAATCATTATAAAGGACACAAATTATCAGAATTATAGTGCATATTGTTATCTTTTGCAATTACTTATAATGATGATTCTATAATTGCAATTACTCTTACCTGACTGGTGCATTGGGTAAGAATATCCTCGAAGAACATTTTAATGGCAAAGAATGATGGTCTACCAGTAGGATCAGTTTTCCAACATTCTCTCATTAGGTCATACCTATCAAACCAAAACCCCATCAAACTTAATTATAATTTCATCTTTGCTACATCAAATGTACAACTGATTAAAATAAATGATTATTAGATTGTTACAAAAGTCATAATATTCCAGTAACCCAACTTTAATGCATTAACCCTTAAATGCAAATGCAGGCAACCTTTTGATCATCTCGTTAATTCTTACATTTCTGAAGTAGCAAATCTTGGCTTTCCCAGTCGATGGCCTGCAGCCAAAGTTTCGACAAACTCTGCACTCCAACTGCAACCTGAATACGGTATTTCAGCGAGTGTGAAGAACTCCCAAAGCGTTACTCCAAAAGACCATACGTCACTTTGTATGGAGAACTTGTATTCGCCTAACGATTCCAACGCCATCCATTTCCACGGCATTGGTCCCTGTGTATGAAAGATTAGCAGAATCAGTAATCATCTATCTGAATTGTCATTAACATTTTATTGTCTCTGATCATTAGCCGAATTTGCATTAACTTGTCGACTTGACATAGTCAATGCCCAACCGACACATTTTACAACAAAAACTGTTGATTACTACTTTAGAAAACTTTTAAATTCCAATTTCCCATAAAAAAGTTACTCTTTTCAAAAGTATGCCACTCCACCACATCCAAAATGGAAACTTTCAATTCAGTTTTGTCAAATATGGCGAGTAATTAGGCATTAAAATTTTTATGAATATGTACAAGTTTAGTTTTTTTACACTAAAATATTCAGATTATATGTAGTTTTCTAGGAAAAACATCAAAGCATCCCTTCTTATTCTAGAGCTCATAAATCCTGTTTCATACCGTTTCCTTCTGTACGTAATAGTAGTCCACAAGTTGCCGTGAAAGACCAAAGTCAGATACTTTGGCGACATGGTCCGCGGTTAGCAAAATGTTTCGGGTGGCTAAATCTCCGTGAATAACCTATGTACGCCAAAATCAAATTATTAGCACGAGCACATATACAAGCATGTAGGATAAAACTAGTTTATATTTGAATTCATGCCTTCTTGCTTGCCAAAAACTCCATTCCCTTTGCCGTTTCCCAGGCCCATCTAATTAAATCTATAGTCATGATGCATTCACTTGATGCTGATAATTTTCTGGAAATATTGAGAAAGAGAAAGACACACGTTTACTTCTCTTATTTCCAGCATCATCCATAAAGTCAAAAGAGAAATACAGAGCAAATGTTAAAAGAAAGAAGATTAGCAAGCATTAGATAAAACGTGCAGGCAAAGCAATATTTTTATTTCCCGGAAACGCTTCCCACGCCACTCCCTGTTCAGCCACTCCAAACCTCTAATTCCACAATTCCTTTATGCTTCAAAATGTCCACTATTTGCATAGCTATTTTCATAAAATAGACTGCAATTTATACTCTGCGTCATATAAGCATGAAGCATTATTATGCAGCCAAAGAACTATTTACATAAGCTTGTCTTCATCACAAGTACTCATCAATTTCGAACTGAAAATTAAATTTTGCAAACAATTTCTTCGTATACGAGACGTTGCAACAGCATGAAACGTAACATGCTCATGTCATAAAGTTGAAATTGTTTCGAATGGACTGTCAAAGGAAGAATAATGAAAAAGGGAAAGCAATTGGCTGTACAATGACTCCCACCCCATCTACAACAGACAACATATCTACATTTATAAGTAAAATGCTTACCTTATGGGTGTTTCTATTACTAAGACGTCATTCTCCAATTGATTCCTAAAGGCTTGCCGGTGCCGACGTAGAAAATTTTGCAAATTGCCATTAGCACAATATTCAACAGCTACGTAAACCTCTCCTGTAAAGAGAGAAAACCAAAAAAAAAAAAGAAGCGAAATGAGAATAAGGTAAGGTAACTCAATATCCGGTTTCAGCGAACGTCATGGTTCACAGCTAAACCGTAGTAGTAGTGGGAAACTGGAAGATGAGAATCTTCTCGGAAAAAAAGTTATTGTAATCACTTTATAGGCTCCCCAACTCGCAAAAATGTAGTCGTTCTCCCCGTTATTAAGTAAACAACCAATAATATATAGGAACAAGCATGAATATTCATGAAACATCAATAATATTTTTTTATATCACGTCATCAGCGTACCTTTACCCATCTTCTTTGTGCATGCCCCAATCAAGTTCACTATATTCGTGTGCTTCCCAATGCTCGCCAGTATTTTCAGTTCGGATAGAAGAGCTTTGAGAGAACCCACATCCGCTTTTGTTTTCAGAGTTTTTACGGCAACATCAATTCGAACTTTGTTCTGTGTGTCTTTAACAATCCCTTTGAGAACCAGACCGAAATGACCATGTCCTAGCACTGCGGTCTCATCTGAAAGCATATTTTTCAACAAGAGAGAGAGGGGTAAAATAAACTGAAGATCTTTCGCAGACAAAAGCCGCCACCACCATACAATACCACATGCGTTGTCTTTTTTGTGTCTCCTGTCAAGTGCAAAAGTCTCAGGAGGATGTCGACAAAACAAACCCATTACAAAAAAAGCAATGTTGGAGGATCCAGCTATTATGATGGAGTATCTTCCCATCTAAATTTCTTACCCAGTAGGAGCCGGTCCCTTTTTATCTCATATATTGGATCGTAAGTTGCCGCTGTTCCATACGCCAGGTCATTATAGCACTGGGCCATTTTTATGGGCTTATGCTCATCTGCAAAACTCCCTCTGCGAAATTCTTCAATTTCGGATGTTGTGAGTAGATTGATGTGCCCATGCTTTTTACCCACTTTAATCCACAGTATTCCAAACATCATTGCTACAAGAAGGGCTGTTAGGAAAATGGTAACGCTTACAGCTATTATGATATCGCCTGATATGACCTCTGTATAAATAAAAAACAAGTTAAACAGGAATATTTGTCGGTTCGGTTCATGAAACACTTATTGTTAAATTTGTTTTCACAACGCAACAGCGTAAAATGCAATTTGTGGTCACCTTTAACATTTACAGCTCTCGACTTGTTATACCACTCGAAGGAATTCCAAACTGGGGCAAAGCAGTACACTCGTTCCAAATTAACAGAAGTAACTGGAAGGGTTGCTTCCACTGTTGTACCACCGAATTGGTCAACCAGCTCGAAATTCTTTGGAACGGCTGTATCCATAAAAAGTGGATCATCACGAAACAAATAAGTTTGTCGGAATGTTGTAATATTTGCTCAATGATCATAACAAGGAATTATATTGTTGGAAGAGATAGAATATGTAACCCACTTTTTATAAATTTCAGCGTATCCGAACCCTCAAACTTCAAGGCCAATCGGGTACCCCCAGCAAAGTAGTAATTGGATACATTACATGTTACAGTTAGCTGCTCGCCTAGATAAACCTGGTCGGGAATCTCACTCAGTCTCATCATCTCTGACGGTTGGGCATCCTCCATCCTAAAGTCTATATTTATGGCGATATGGAAATAATAAACAAGCAAATTCGATTTCTCTCTCGTATGTAGTTCAAAGCAGTAAAAAGTAATCAAATAATAAAATCCTACCCGGGCTCTATATAAAACTATGAAGGTACAAGTGTAATCTGCATAAATAAAATCCAATGTGCAGATTTAATGTTCTGTCGAATATGCATAAAAATTCTCATACGAGTTGATTTGATGTGATGGAATGTCACAGACACAATGTGCATTTGATCTACTTTCAAAAGCATGAAAACTGCTTTCACCGCGTTTTTATGACATTACAGCAATATCAGTTAAAAGCTAAAAGTATCTTTTTGCAAATACGTTTTACTACATATGGGCATTTTGGGAAATGATGGCGCATATATTATGGTGAGGAGTGATTCAACATGTATAATGTTTCAAAAAGCATGAAATGACATCAATTTAGTGTCGTGACTGTGTAATCATTATATTATTGTGCTATGTGTGTAGGTTTTGTTGACTATCCATAAGAGATTAGATTTTCATGCATACATAATTTCGTTGGAGAGCGTCCTTGAGGAATGGATGTGAAGAAAAACAAAAGTCGCTTGTGTCTTCCATTGGTTTCCTCTTCTGCCGAAGACTCACAGCCAATCACTCCCTGGGAGAGACGCAATTGTCTACTTTCACAACCTACACATGTTGAATTATGTACAAGGGGCTGGGCACAGCCGGAAGGCTAAATATACAAGAAAAAATAGGAAACTATATGAGAAATTGCGAAAAAATATTACATTTTTAAAAACAAGATGTATTATGTATTTATGAGCACACATTCCGGCAGCCTTCATGACCGGCACACTTTTGATCGTCGTTTGTTTGACGTATATTTATGTCTAGAGATTCACTTTTTTTCCTCATTCTTGGGTAAATAATAGCTTCGTTTCAAAGGATGGTACATGTAATCGGGAAAAAATGAAAAATTTTATAAAAGAAAAGGAAACGAGGAAGAAGAAATTTTTTTCTATGATGTTGGGAATCCTTTTGAAGTGAATGCAGAAATATTATAGAGACATTCATCCCACCACCAATCGCTAATGGGTTGGGAGGACGCTAGCTGGTATTTTATCATTTAAATGAGACATATGGACCATAAGTTTGAAAATGGTAACTACAAAGTTTTAAAGTTTTATTAAAGAGTTTTCTTCACTTTGCATTTGCTATTCAATCTTTTCTCTCTTCTTTTTCTTGTTAGCACTTCACTATTTCTTGCATGTTTTTTTAAAAAGCTTGTCTAGAACAAAAAATTGAATGATAGAGGTTGGTGCACTTACCAGTCTGAAGTTTCGATACAAGTTTAGACATGACATAGCATTGCTACATTGATGGATGAACTTCACGGAAGTTGGCGTCCCATCATCCTGTTCACAAGTAAATGAAAGACGGGAGCCAGTTTCTTGCTCATCATAGTAGATTTTGTAATCACAAAAGCTATCTTCTCCTTCCATCTGCTCACCATGGTTGTGGTTATGGTTTGTATTGGAATATGCTAAAGATAACAAACCACATCACAAACACTTGTATAGAAAAAACGAGATTTTCAAAATCGAGATTTTCCTCAGAAAACTAGCAAATAACTTTCCTGTGCTTCTTTTCTTTGAAGAATTTTAGGTACAGTCTACAATATTCGCAAATACAGAGAGAATTCCTGCTGTGGGTTGACTTTGAAAATATAAAATAAATACATCAAGCGATATTGCATGACATGACATTAAGCTCCAAAGCTTGAAAATATTTCATATTGAGGAAATGCGCAGAGAAAAGGCATGGACAGCTCGGTTATTAAATATTCATGAAGGAAAAAAAGTAACATGAGGAAAAGGTGTAAAAACATACACAAACTGACAGTTTCGCCATGTAATGTGATGTTTCTTGAATTACAATCTGGCATGGCTATTTCTATCTTAAAAACATTTCTAGATGTTGATTTTGACAATAACTCCTTGGTTTACTTTTCTTGTTTACCTTTGGGATATCAAGAATGAAGACAAACAAAAAGTCTAAAAGCATAATACACCGATATATAGTAGCTCATATAAAATACCTAATGCTGATGTTGACATTTTCATTCCTTCTCGTGGAGCATCAAAAGAGATTTTTAAGGAAACTCCATCTACATCATCCCGGCTGGTGATTGTAGTGCTGAGACATAGTGGCTTAACAATTGA
>JAQIXW010003554.1:0-12977 GCA_034700685.1 Willowsia buskii | reverse complement strand
ATATATTGAATCAGAGAAACAGGTTTTATGCAATGTTCCTTTCCCTTCAGTACAGAATTTTGAATTATAAGTTATTCTTGAGCAAGTTAGTTTTCAAGAAAGTTGTTATTTTAATGTTTTAAGGTATTAATATTACAACTTAAATTTTCATCCTTAAAATTACTTTGGATTACATGACTTCCCAAAATTGATTAAACAAACAAACTATACCATTAGTTATTTTTAAATGACCAAAACAAAAGTTAGCTTTATGCCATATACTTGTTAGCTTGTCTCCGTGTATTCGTTATATTGAATCACCCTTAAACTATTTTAAGAATGAGTAGACTAATACTACATTTCAGATGCAATATTGGGATAATTTTTTGAATGATATAATGATTTATGATTTCTAAAAGAACTCCATCCTCTTCCAGTTCTACCAGTTCTTGTAAATGTACCATTAAACTGATGGATTCCTCCCGTAAAAAACAAGACAACCTCCCAAATCTCAGTTCCCTCCTCAAGCATTCCTCCCATATGCATCGTGTCCATATTCCCTATTAGAAACAGTGGCAGTGCAAAAGAATAGAGCAAAAGTCCAATCATTGAGTCCAAACAAAGGCAATTAAATCTTATGGATTTGAGGATAAAGACCGAACACCCATCTATACATACAATCAAAGTAAATTTTCCATTAAAAATCCCGGAAACGTAGGCCATTTCAGGATCCAACTGTAGCAAAGAAACCTGTCAAAATAGAGCTTCAGTATCTCGTCCATATATTTTCTCCGGAAATCGGTGTCTGTAGTCGTGTCGTCGTCGAGGGTATAAACTCCATCAAACATGGCGCGACCATTCTTGGTTTTCTGCAAGTTAACCAGAATGCATTTTGTAACATTCTCATACTCGCCTTTAAAAAAAGATATTACTCGTCTAACTATCTTAATGACAAGATGTAATCCACTGATATACAAACCGGAAGTCAAAACTACTTAATAAGCCAATGTACTTCCTATGTTTTATACAGGTTAAAAATTATATTAAATAGGCTCTCTTGAAAATATAGCGGGCATTTTCCTCATCGACCCATTCCGTTCAATTCAGATTCCATGTTGAACAACTTTGTACTCAAAGTCGATTTGAAACTTGTGACTTTCAAATTGCGAATAGGCTTAAAACTTTGAGATATCATCACGTAAAAGTTATTTTGGATGAGTTGAATGAGAAAGGTGCTCTCTGAAAGATGCATTTAAAAAATAACCTGTTTTCATCTAGTGTAAACCTGATTTGAGTGTGATTTTTTATTTCAGGAATTTTAATTTGCATTGCATCAGTCCTTACTATAGCAGCGAGTATTTTGATTGAACTAATCGCGTAAATTAGAATTTTGAGTAAGTGAAAACTTATTGTTAGTTGTTGTGCGCAGAAAATTTTGCAAACTGTGCATTTTGAAAGGTATTGTCATCTGATAACCGAAACCGCTGCACTATTTGTACAAATTATAATGGCGAAAGATCAACCTTTTCAATGCAATGCACCTAAGGGAATAATCCATTGAACTTCGGAAAGCGTGTAGATGCAAAATCTGCTCATTGATATATACCCATCAACAAACAAAACATTTTGTCGTCGTGGAAGCAACTCTGATTTTTCATCACGTAGACTAATCGGAACCGGAAGAGCTCTGGTTTCCAAAGTAGACGGCAAACAGGATGATACGCTGTGAGTAATATCAAGTTAGAAATCACAACTGACGGTAGTGATTTAGAAAGGGTGACTAATGATAAACAATTAACAGTGTTCACTACCAACCCGGTCTAATGAGAAGTGTCATGGATCCCCTCAGAATAGCCTTACTTTAGGAGGACCAAGTAGCAAGGTCAACTTGCAAGATGGAGCGTCCATAGCCAAGTTCACTTCATGTATCATTATTTAAACAATTCAGAGAAAAACGCTAATGAAAATCTACTTACTACAAAATACAATAGATAATATTCATTTCCTTTTGATTAGCAGACTTAACCTGAACACTAAGCAATATTTCTTTGATGGAGCAGATAAAACAGATCTATAGGTGGAATTAATATTTTCCATTTGCATATATGTTAAACGTAACTTAAACAGTACAAGTATAAAAAAAGAATCATAATCCATCAAATACGGATTGAAATTTTACAAATTCAAATCTAAATAAATTTAAAGAGTAATTAGTAATTACACACGTATGCATGATTCATTGTCAGCAACGTTGACGTTTCCAGAGGTTCTAATTTAGTATTCAAACATACTAGTATAGTTTAATTTTGTGCTCAAAATTAATTTTTGCAACTTTTAGTTTAGACGCCAATGTTTTGTTCAGAACGGTCATAGACCATTCTTTACAAGTTAGTATTTTTTATGCAGAAGTATGTACTATGTTTTGTTCAAATGAAGAATTTTTTGAGATTAGCTACTTTCATGATTTTACATTGCTTATGAGCACTATCTGTAGTAATTTATGTAAACCACAGAGTAATGCACACCTTGTCCACAATTGTACTATTCAGTATTGTAAGTTGAACAATTCTTGTATGTTATTTAGAAATGCCACATCACCAACCTTCCAGATTGTTCTAGTTTTGTTTGATTTTTGTTCTTTGTGATGTGGCAAAGAAGCATGCTCTTCTTTCATTTTACGTTCATTCAGTGAAAAAGATATATAATCAACCTGCAACTTTTTCTCGTTGCCCAGTTCATTGCAATCTGCTCCAGAGAGACAAGCAAAAAGTCTCTTCATTTTTCTGTAACTTTTAACGACTATTTTTTGACAAGTTGAAGCACATCAAATATGCTAATTTGTGACTTTAACAATAAATTAATATTTCCAGTTTTTTTCCTATTTTATTAAACAAACCATCATGTGTCTACCTACATTTTATTTCCTTGAAATTTACTATTTTTAAATAGTTTGGTCGGCTAGTAAATTGACCTGGTCCTTCAGAGCATTTAAAAGTGGAGAGCCTGACACAGCATCATCTCTTCATTACGTTTGTGAAAAAGAAGCATCTTATCATAAACATGTTTAGATTTCTTTGTGTACTGGCTATTACCATTTGGGAAGATGAGAATGAGGTTTGCGTTTTACATGTAAAGGAATCAGTGGGTTTTAGATGAAAAGCTGGGTGATTTTTTATTATTTGAAGATTCAAATTGTTTCCTTTCGCCGAAAGTCAATGCAACTAGAACTTCATCCAAGCCAGCGGCCTGGTATGCTCCCGGAAATGCAGACAAGTTTGGAAACGGTTCTGGAGACATAATTATTCGGGCGACATTAAGGAAACTAGAGGATACGGATTATTTTGCTGAGCAATTTCAAATGTTTATGGATCCGAAAGGAGTGGACGAAAAATTGATGGAGAGCTTGATGCGGACGTTGTAAATATTTTTGGAAGAGCCGGTTAAAAGTACATTGACTTGTGATTTTTGTTTCGAGCGAAATAATATTTTTTTAATCATGGCAAATGTTTTAATTTTAACTTCCGTATTCGTAGATCCGTGGGTATCATCCTGTCATGGAGACTGTTGGCCGAATAATATCCTTTTCAAAACCGGTGACGATGGAAATGTCAGTGAATGTATTTTGGTTGATTTACAGGAGAACAAAGGAATGTTGCATCATGGAGGCCTACTTCCTGTACACGAGCACTGACACGGACTTCCGGAGACAGCAATCTTGGCGAAATGCTGAAGCTCTATTATGACAGGTTTCTGCACTACTATGGGATTCTGAAAGTGCCTCCATTTCCGGTATTTACACGGCAAAAGTTTATTAGAAAATTAAAGAGATCAAAACTGGTTGTTAGCTTGTTTTGTACTGTAAATGCTTCTCCAAAAGCCGGAGAAGAGGTCAGATATGAATTCGATTGAGATAGAATGGGGTAAGAAGGAAACTGATATATGAGCGGAAATGGTGAAAAAAGGAGTAGATGCGGATGACAATGATATGAAGCTATTACGATTGAGTTTACTAAATTAATGGTGGAACTTAACTAAGAACGAATGGACTAGTAAATCTGTATTATTTTCTCAACAAAACTTTATGCTGGATGGATCTTTCCTGATTGGAACACAAAATATTTTTATAACACACTAATGGCATCATTGTTAAGCAAAACTATTGAAGATTTTTTACGTGCTATATTATGTTAATTTGTTGTAAAGATATTTAAAAATGCGGAATTACTTGAAATATGGCAATATGAAATTATTTTTGTCGATATCAGTACGCTAAAGAGAAATATTTGTGAGGGTTGGGGGAGGAATAATAGGGCGTACTGGAACGCAGTGGTCCTTAATTGAAATTTATCATTAAAAATTACAAATTTAATTTCAAAACTTGACAGTATTTTTTTGTAATTTGAAGATGAATGCAATGGATTGTGGCGGCACACGGTGATTGCTGGACGGGTATTAACAGGCGATTCAAGTTAGACGTAAATGGCCGTATCTTTGAAACGATTTTGGTTGACCTTCTAATCGCCCATGAAGTTAAATTATGACAGATATCGTATAATATTTTGTTTACGCAAGTGTGGACCATAGTGATTCATTTTCAGTCGCAACATCCAATATTTGAGGAACAATAAACCGCTGTAAAAACAGGATAACGACGCCGCTTGAGGTTAATTGTAATGATATTGGTGATTTGCAGTCAGGGAAGACGGTTTCGGCGATTTTCCGCTAGTGGGAGATATGAAAAAGCGCTCAATTAGTGAAAAATGATATGCTCGACGAGGGCTTTCGAAAAGGTACCACATGCAATAGGGTGGCATTTGAAAAAGTTGATGACCCCCGGTGGAAAGGGGGAAAACTCTGTTAATATTTTCAGAAAACTCATGGTATTCTTCAGAATATCGTCAGGAAGGAAAGATGGTGACCATAGAGAAATCAGGAAAAAACTTTCATTGGAAAAAGGTTCAAACGCGGAATTCCCTAAACCCAGGTAGCAATAAGTACTAAATTTTGTCTTGTGTGTGAATTCCTCAAAAAAATCTCGTGATGATGAAAGAAATTGGTGGAGAGTGCAAAGCGTAAGGTGAACTTTGCGGGTTTACACCAGATTTCCGTTCATGCTTTTAGTATGTTGTAGAGGAAATTCCGATAACCACTACGTTATTTTTCAATTCAAGATTGCTTATTCGTTACTGTAAATTAACTTAAGTGTGCAACTGTTTTTCCCATGGCAGTGAGCATTAGATTAATTGAACAAAATGGACTTTTCGAAGGAGCTTTGTGGTTTATGAAGGAGAGCTTGCGTTCTGGAAATATTAAAAAACTCTCCGCCAACATTTCTGGAGATTTTCCATAATAAAGCAACGGTTTTTGAATACGGAGAATTTCAGGAGGGAATTCCAATGATCGAAAATGTTTGGCTCCATTTTATGAAGATTTTACCATATCAGGGTAATACGGAGAAATGGCTTGCCAGAAACCAATATTTCCGCTTTACTTGATTACACTCTTATGCTTTACTTTCCTATGGTACTAATTTGTCTTCCAATGTGATATTTGTATCTGAAGCTGGTACTATTCGAGATTTCATATTTCTTATTTACACCCAAAACATCGAAAATATGTTGGGCAAAGCTTGAATGCTACAAGTTTACATTTTGATGATTATGGTGTCAAAAAAATTTAGTTGCTTAAAACAATAAAAAATCTCAAAACAAATGAATATTAAAGAACCAGTAGGTATGGATCTTCTTCTTCGAAATGTGCATATTCCGTAATTGTATCAATAGATTCACAAAATAGGAATTTTCTGTAAAAAGACTTGAAATCAAAAAGAGCCACCACAATGAATTCATATGGAAGCTGTGAATAGTTCATACATGCTTCTAATGATGACGGGATCGTACTTTTTAATTGTAATTTAAAAAAATAGAGGCAAACGCAACATGAATGAAAAGTCAAGATCGGTCCAAGTTTCCCTGCCATTTATATGACCATCAATATTCAATATATATATATATATATGCAATATTCTTTTTCTAGTAGTATTTGGTTTTTTATTAGCTATTATCTTTTAAAAAAATTGGGAAGCAAAAATATGAATGAAATTACCTATATGAAGACTTGAAAGAAATATTTGTAAGCATATTATATACCTGCGGCAATTTCAATTTTTGGGTAAGCTGTGTAAAATCTAACTTTCTTGTTGTCACTTTAAAAATCTTAGAAAAACGGAAATAAAAAGCCGCCAATCAATTGCAAAGCATATTTTTTCATAAAGCTTAAGTCATCTACTTAGCCCATTTTTCCACAAACAAGAAACTGCAACCTAAGTGCTGAACGTAACTCAAAGACTACAATATTCCATATTGAGCAACTTTGCACTCACGGAATTCCTTTTAATTTGTGAATAAATTTTTAAAATAAAAGCCTCGAACCGTAGTGTGGAAAACTCCGACAATAAATTATCTCGACAAACGTAAGCTGCTTCTTTTTTTAATTGTTTAAAAAAATACAATAGAAAGTGCCCGACTAAACATTTTAATCCTGAAAAAGGTGTACTTTGGGTACCTTGCATGAAACACCGACAAATATTGTGAATGCATAATTATACATCATTTAGTACATTACACTACAACAAGTCGTACATTTGTATGTACTAACATACTATGTTGTACGATAAGGCTCGCATATGTACAGATTTGCAGGTTGTAATGGATAAAAATATTACATTACTTTTAAGGTATTACTCGCCCAAGACAGATCAAAGGAAAGTCTAGCCTGAAAGCAAAGTCAACCTAGAAAGCAAAGCAATTGTACCCAATATATGTATTCATGATCAATGATCAACAATTTATATACGTGAGAGCCTGCACTATTTATTATAGGGACGTCAACCAATATAGTAGTTTTGGGTGATGGGGTAAGATGAGATGATGAGAAATGATTCTTAAGTATCCAATCAGTTGAAATCAACCCTCCAATAATGCAAGACACTAGCATGCTACTCTTACCATCTTAATTTTAATACTGAATTAGTCAGCAAAGTAATTGATTGATTTAATCGTCCATTGAAAATCAACAGGCATGAACCAAATCAATAAATTACTTATTAAAATTTACTATTGAAACTAAAATTGCAAGAATAGCATGCTAGTGTCTTACATTGGTCGAGGGTTGACTTAAACTGTTTTGGAGACTTGAGATGCAGTTCTCATATTACCCCATCACCCAAAACTATTATATTGGATGGCCTTCCTATAGCAAATATATGCTGCTGGAGCGGTTTTAAATGCAGATCCCAGCATATGCTGGAATGCAGTTTTTTTCAATTTGCTGGAGTGAATCCGCTAAATTGCTAAGGACCTCCAGCCTCCATTTCTCCAAGCCAAACTCCACTGGAAATTATCCGTATTCTTTAAAATGGCCGTTTCATTAGGGACGACAGAAATGTATGAGAGAGTTTCTTCTGAATTCTTCTGAATTCATTGTGTTTCTGAATACGAATTTTATTTTAGATTTTAATGGCTCAATTCAATTTCAAAGCCTTTTATAGAAAATTCCCAATACTGTGAATCTTTTGGTAATAATAGTAGGGAATTCGTAAATTAAAAAGAAAACCATCCATACCCACTAATTTTTAAAATATTAATTTCCTTCAAGATGTTTTGACGGAGTACAAACAGTTTCTGACACAATAATCATGAAAACGTATTTATGCATAATTTAAGTGCCTTTACTAATAATTTATCTATTTGGTAAAGTTTCATTACATGAAGATGGAACTTTGAGGGCAACTTATACATATATATAGGTCGTTGAAAATATCCTTAATCTATCTCTTTTTTTTAATCATTAGCCAGGATTACTCTTCGTTTTCAGGAAAGCAAGTTCCTAGAAGATATTTTTCCAGAATTAAATTCCGAAAAGAGCAAAGTTCCGAAACATAAAATTCTCGGTAAATTTTCATGCATTATAATTCCTTGAAAGGAAAAAGTATAAAGAATAAAATTTGCAGTAGAGTAGAGTAGCAACATATTAAGATTAAATTTGCTTTGGTTATCTTATATATCATAGCTTAACGGCACGCGCTTTAGAAGATATTTTAAAATTTACAAATCTCTTTTTTACATTGTTTTCATATAATCGCATATATGTGTTAACTAAGTTCCGGATAGCTTATATGTGGGTCTGGTACAAAACTGCCCGCAATACAGATCGCTTGGTTTTTCTTACCTGAGTTGGTTTATTGTGGATAACGTAGCAAAAACTCCATGAAAAGTACGTGGTTTCTAATGTATATGCAGATGTACACCGTATCCGGACATCGACCATCAGTACAAAGTTGCTCAACACGGTGTCTGGATCCATCTCACTCCAGTCGTTCATGTCACGTGTGTCTTTATTTGTGAACCCGACTCTGGCACTGCGATGATTTATGAATTTTCGAAGAAAAATGTCGTAAATTTGAGATTCCTTCAGAAGGATATTTATATTCAGCAAACGTTTCTGGCGAGTAGGGTGACTTGAGAATGTTTTGAAAAGCAAAAAAATCTAAAATATTGCCGAACTCTTCAGTCAAAAGTGTTTCTAATGATATCAAAATGCTAGTATCTCCTGAAATTGTGCATGCAGAACTTTTTTAGAAGATAATCGAAGATCCTTACCGTTTCAACCTTGTGAGCATCAATGACGTCAGCAGTGGTGTGAGATCAGGGATTCCCATTTTGATATTACTCGACAGCATTTAATCTTCGTTGCCGCCAACCGCCCATTTGCTCAAGTAAGTAACTTTCCACTAAACAATATCACAGCGTGTATCTTAATTATTTAAGTATTCAGTATTAAAAGGAAAGTTAATGACTTGCACCCACATTTTTGTTCAGTTCCATACTGGCAAAATTTGCATTAGTTTCCGGTCTCATGGCGTTAAAGCTCCTAACATGATATTTTAAAACATCGGCGTGTATGTCATGAACATAAATTGTACGAACCGGTTGCTGGCTGGAATTCGTATAGTTTTAATTTCTAAATATTCATTCATAGATGAGTTACAAATATAGAAATACAAAATATTTTTGACACGAAGAATGCATATTTGTAGTATTTATGCTCCCATCTTAAAATTTTTAAATTTTAGCATGAGCTACTTAATGTCAGAATTTTTAGAACCACTCAAGATATCGAATATTGCAGTTATCTTATTCATCAGTATGGACAACCTTTTCTGTAGGAATATGTTGGTACAGTCCGCTATTTGAGGATGACTTACCTGCGAGAGATTCCCCATCGATATGTTGGCAACCTCCATGCATTTCATCTTTAGAAATATTTAGATACGGATTTGTGGTTTTAATAAATATTTGAAGGACTAAAATAACTTTTCCTACATTGTTTTCATATATTGCACACATGCAGAACTTAAACAACTTTTAGCTTATTTTTGATTGTCATGCCAAAAGTTGAAATATAAGATGTAATTGGTTGTTAGTAGAAAATGAATAGGAATAATAGTTATAGATCCAAGAGGTTAAACCGAACGATTAAATGACTGATAATTGGGAGTTAACTTCGAAATTTTAAATTTTAGAATCACAGTTTTTTCTGATTTCGAAAAATCACAATCCAAAAGTGCAATGCGATCTTCTGGAGAATGCATATCTGAGCTGTCCGCCTTCACGTGAATTCAATTAGTGCCTCTAGCATGCTTAATAGTATCAGCAACTTTTATTTAAAGTTTTGTTGGAAATAACGGAAATAAAATCTTTTTAGCTATAATCAGGGCGTATAAGTATGCACATTGCGTGGAAAGCTTTTCTCGAACAACTCAAATGTTCAAGCCACTCCTCCAACAACTTGTCTTCAGCCTTAATATTAATACATCAGTTCAACGGAGACTCCGTCAACGTTTTCAACGATAATTTAATTTTATGTTGAAAATCTTTGTGAAGACAAACAATCCAACAGTGGAAAATACACAAGTGCGTGCATGTGCAAAGTTGTTCAATATGGAACCATCCAATGGATCCATCTCAGCTAGTCGTTTATGTGTATACGATTGGGAAATTAGTTGATACATTGGTAGTATTTTAAAATTCTCAATTTCGTGAACTACGTATTCTTTCACATAGGGATTTTTATAACATTTTCTGTGGAGTGGGGTGACTAGACTGATTGATTGACTTGGTTAATTGATTTAAAAAACAATTACTCACGTTCGCACGTGCTTTTAATATAAAAACGGCATTCAAAGTTAAGCTGTCCACGTATTATTCACACACATAATATGTGTAATTTCCCTTTACTTCAATTTGTTTAAAATTGAATTTATAAAATTTGAATTGATACATTGGAAGGATTCCAAATTATATTTTATACATGATTTTATACGAATGTTTTATTTAATTAACGTTTAACGTATTAGTGGGAATGACTCGAATTATCTTATGGTGCGGTTACGCATAGACATCTTTGTGAAGCGTGTCGTACGGTTGAACAAATAATTAGTCAATGCGGCTACTAATTTCTTTAATGCTGTGTTATCGCTTTGTAAAATTAATTACAACTGAATTTGTATTTTTCTATTTCGCACTTGAAGAATTACAAGTTACGTGTTTTGCATCATTTAGATTTATTTAGTATATTACCAACTGTTTAATATTAACTTGGTTAGAAAAACAGTGGCAAGAAAACTGGAGAAGTCTACGTAGCTGGAAATTTATTTCTGTTTACTCTGATTCGATACAGTTATCATAAAAATTGTGATTCCGTCTTCATGTATGCGTGCATATTATTGATACAAATCTATCTTATGAATTCAGTTTTCAATCAGGAAAAGTGTGCAATGCTT
Organism: Willowsia buskii; assembly: GCA_034700685.1. Taxonomy (NCBI): domain Eukaryota; kingdom Metazoa; phylum Arthropoda; class Collembola; order Entomobryomorpha; family Entomobryidae; genus Willowsia; species Willowsia buskii. The sequence continues at coordinate 2,155 of JAQIXW010003554.1, read as the reverse complement.
AGTTTTTTATATCAAAATTACGATTGCGGAATATGAGTATCATTATGCCCGTTGTGTGCAAAACATGGAAAGGTGAAGGCTGAAGAAGCATGACACTCCATCAGTTTCCAATCCTTTGTTGCTTGGTAGTGGAAAGTTTATTGAGTAGATGACTACAAATAGTCTGCAAGTTAGTATAGTTTGCATTTGGTGGATTTTTATTCTTTTTTTTCCGGATTAAAAAAATCGTGATAAGAAAATTAGTTTCCATGTTTGGGTGGAAGTATGAGCTGGGCACAGCTTCCACAAATCAATTCATCGTAGTTGCCTATAAACCAGATTTTAGTAATTATATTTCAAGTTCAATTAAAAGAAATTCAGAATAATTCCAATCTTAAGATAAAATAGCGGAATGCAGTTAGCTTTGAATTGTCCAACATCGAGTTTATTGTATGGATGATTGTATGATTCTTTCAAGAAGAGATTTACGTCATCAGGAAGTTTCTGACGAGTGGGGTGACTTGAGAATGTTTTGAAAAGCAAAAAATGTACTAAAAGTTTTCTAGCTCTTCAGCTCAAAATATTTCCCATGATGTCAACATTCTGGTATAGTTTTCCCCAGGATTTGTGTACTCATAAATTTTATGTTTGAATATAATCGTTGGTCAGTTTCATTTTCATGATCTTCAGCACCAATGTTGTCAAATTGTCAGGAATTCCCACCTTGATATTATTCAACGGTGTATCGTCCTCGTTGATGCCCCTTTGACAACTGAGCTTTCCCTCAGTTCAATTTGACTTACGACCAGGTGTACTTGTTGTTGGTTGGTATGGCCAGTACTTATACAATTATACAGGACCTGCATCTAGTATTAAAAAAGCCAGGGCTTAAAGTAAAGTTCCATCATCTAAACACGTGTGATCGAGTTTGCTTTTAACCTGGTAATTTAACATTCTGTTTTTTTTTCAGTTTTTATCTGATTTACTTCCACTTGACTTACGAACCTACAAAAAATCGAGAGAAATTTATGTGAGCCTACGACCAACTTCATATTCAACTGATATTTGAGAGATTACAAATCTTTTTCTTACATTAGTTAGTTAGTTAGTTCGTACATCAATCAGCACCCTATCCTAGGCTATTACGCTGATTGGAAATTATTATCATTATTTTCATAAGAATGCACGTATGTACAACCTAGGTTCTGCTTAGCATCTTTAAGGACGTCACGCTGACTAAATATTAAAAACAGATGAAGAAACTCCGTTTCTAAAAATTGTTCTTAAAATAGTTATCTTCTGATTTGAAGTAAAATCACACGCAGGTAATATACAAACAGGTTTATTTGTTTTAATCGATCTTTCAGAGAATTCCATTCTTATTCAACCCTTTAACTTTTACGTGATAATATGACATTTGTTAAAATTTTATTCGTCAATAAAAATGATTGATATTTATCAAGTTCTTGGGCTTATTCGCAGTTTGAGGTCACAAGTTTTCCGGACATCGACTATGAGTTGCTCAAGATGCAATCTGAGTTCATCTCACTCGAGTCGTTGGTGCAACATGTTTTTAATTGTAACGCTGACTCTGACATTTCTTTCTAGCAAATAACAATTCTAGACGAATTCGACATAAATATCCTGAATTCAATTCGGAAGATTCAAAATAAGATATATATCCTGTCAAAGTTTCTGGCGAGTGCAGTGCAAATAAGGATTTAAATAGCCTCGACCTGTGGAATTATATTTTAAAATTTTCGGTATGCATAAAATTCGAGTACGTTATTAAGGACAAGAAAGAAAAATGTCTGCGGAGACTTGGCAGAAGCTTAGAGAAGATTTACCTTTTAAAGAGTTTAAAAAAACCGACAAAATCATGCCCTTATCCACGATCACCTGAGACAGTCCAAGTAATAATTGTAAAGAAGCAATTAAGCCCGTTTTTAAATGCCCTTGTTAAGTCATTAACGTCCAACCCATTTAAGATTTAAAATTTTTTAGTTTGATTTTCCGAATAGTAATTTAATCCGAAGTAATTTGAGAAGATTAGCGGTGCGAGATTTATAAATTCGTATTGGGGTGAGACAGCTTTTAAGTACAGATCTGTATATCTTTGGCTTCATTTGCCTGATTATATTACACGTAACTCAATTGTCAAATTTAATCTATTTCG
>JAQIXW010003553.1:0-12981 GCA_034700685.1 Willowsia buskii | reverse complement strand
GGGAAATATAAAATGATTGAAGATGCACTTATCAGGAAAGTGATTACTTCAGAAACCCTTCCAAATCTCCTTAATGAAAACAAAACCGTTTTAGAAAACTTTACTAAAGGAAAATACCACGATGAGAGGACAAATAAAAATCAACAAGTTGTTTCAATGAACGAGCTACTGGTAAAAAATACTTTTTTTTCAAATGTATACTATTGTATCACAGTGTTAAGTAAATATTGAAAATCCTTTACAGCACATAATTCTTGACCAACCTAGTGGCATAGTAAGGATTCAGCCTTCTGTGGGAATTTGTCTTCCAAACTCCTGCAATCACCAGGACATCCAACAGCTTTTAGTAAATGCTCTAAATATTTGGTACAACAGCTTATCAGTTTCCTGGTCAAGATTTAAGGATCCTAATGATCTGCCATGGCCTTATGTAAAAGCTTGCTATGAAACAAAGCTCTCAGAAAACTTCAGCATTGCAGATATTGCTGTGATGTCAGTTTGAGAAAAAAATTGACAAATATTTCATTTTATTTCTATCTCTGTATCAAGCAGTAATTTTAAATAATGCTTGATTTAATCCTTAGAGGAATTCTCATCACATTTGGAACTCTTTTTGTGGTTACTGGCTTCCTGGACTATAAATTTAATTGGCAGAAGAAGGCACGATCAACTGAAAACAGTGTGACAGCTTGGGAATGGGAATATTTGACCGTATTTTCTGCTTATTCCAATACAAAAAGATGGGCCATTATAAAAAGAGACCCTGAAGATTTTCAGTGCCTTCATGGCCTCCGGTTTTTAAGTACTGCTTGGGTGATCCTAGCTCATACTCATATAGCCATGATCAATGTTCCCCTTTGGAATAACGTGGAAATCCGGAGTTCTTATGAAAACCTTTTAAATCTCACTGTTCTAAATGGGTTTTTCGCTGTCGACACATTTTTCGTTATGAGTGGTCTCCTCGTCTCGTATAATTTACTTAAATCGTTGAAAAAAACAAGAGGAAAATTAAACTTGCCAATGTTTTATCTTCACCGTTATCTCCGCCTTACTCCAACATATGCAGTTCTCATCGGAGTTGTGGCTACAATTTACCCATATTTTGGAAATGGACCTTTTTGGGCGAATATTGAAAGCCAATCAGAAAACTGTCGGATGAGCTGGTGGACTAATTTGCTTTACATTAATAATTTTGCAAATGTGGGGAACATGTGTTTAGGGGGAAGTTGGTACTTATCTTTGGACATGCAGTTTTATTTGGTGTCGCCACTCTTAATATATCCCATTTGGAAATGCCCTAAGTTTGGATTAGCACTTTTGGGAATTTTCACGATTTTATCGGTGCTTGCTCCTGCACTGGTGGTATATCAAAATGATATGCTGGCAGCGCCAATTGTTTCTAGAGAGTAAGATGGCAAATATATTTAAAATAAGTGTCTTAACGGTTTTAAAAAATTGCAATATTTACTTAAAATATCTATTGTTTTTCGACATAGCTTTGGGGCTTATTTTGTCCAAATTTACATTCAACCTTACACCCGAATCCAAACTTTTCTCGTTGGCATTTGGCTGGGTTGGATTCTTCTAAAAACGAAAGGAAAGAATGTCCATCTTTCAAAATGGACGATTCTCGTGGGATGGACACTGTCAACGACAACTGCTTTAGTTGTCATATATGGCATTCAACCTTGGTACAATCCAAGTTATGATATTCCTCAAATTTCTGGGCTTATTTATGCTGGTATGAGTCGGTTTCTTTGGGGATTGTCTGTTGCCTGGGTGATATTTGGGTGTGTTAATGGATATGGTGGGATTGTAAACAAAATTTTGGGATGGAGAGTTTTTGTTCCTTTGGGGAAACTATGTTTTTGTATGTATTTAACATCGTTTCAGTTACAGTACTTATTTCATGTGAGATTTACAGAGGCTGTTAGATATGACAGGTATGTAGTTCTTCATTACTTTTTGACGCATTTGGTGATGGCTATAGTGGTGGGATTTGTGTGCTCAATGATGATCGAGATGCCATTTCAGAAATTGCAAAAGTTACTATTAACAGGTAAGATCATCTATAAAAAATATTTTGTCCAAAATTCCAAAATGGACATATTTCTATCTTTTAGTCATCATTTCACTTTTTCCTTTGAAAAATATTTTATTTTTGTTTCAGAAGAGAGAAAAATGAAAAGCTCAAATATAATTGCACATTCAAGTAGCCCCACCTCCACCAATGCCGTCGATGGAAACGACCAACGTGGAACAAATTCTCGAACCGCCCCAAAAGTTACTAGTGTCTAGCATTAAAATTAGTAATTATAATATTCCCACATTTAGGGTTAAATTTAGTGACGAATAACAAAGTTAAGATTTGCAAGTTAAATGACAAATTGTAAAAAATATTATGTTTGTGGATCAATAAAGCTAATTGAGCTTCTCGCAGAGGAAGCTTCCCTTGCCATTTCCTGAGCAACAGCAGCCGACTTCTTCCTCCTCTTTCTTCTCGTATCAATACTACTTTCCAACGAATTTGTAGAAGGTCTAGCCAAATCAAGACCTATCTTCTTCTTATCGTTAGTATTTTGAAGAACATATTTCTGCACAAACACTGCTACACCAACCCCAGAAAGTGCCAGTCCAAGAATTACCAAAACCCACTTAACGACCCCCATTATTTTCATAGGCGTTACAAGCTGGCCTTTCACTTGGTCTGCAAGATTTTCGTCTAATTCCGCATTCTACAAATAAACAAAAAATCCTTAAGAAATTCATACAAAATTTTATTAAAATCATTCATAAATTATTTTACCTCATCTGCCCACAACACAGGAAACAGCATCTTATCATTTGTAAGTCGCTGTAGTACTCGCACTCTTTTATTGTGACTGACTTGCAAATTAATTTGCAGTCTCTTATGAGCACGCAATGTTAAACCGGTAGTCTAAGAGAAATTAATTTTTTAAATAATTTTTCAGTATAATTGAGAATTATTTTATTTCTAATTTCAAAGAACCATACCGGCTCAATATCAATAAAAGTTTGATGTTTTTCCCTGTCAGGAGGATCCATATTGGATTCAGCAAGGTAGCGAATATCCCCATCTAAGAAATGTGGAGGAGAAGTCCACACTGGAGCTATAAAATAAATTCAAAATATTTACGCCAATAAAATATTTACAGACCTAAAAAATCTTAAAATATCCACCTTTCAAGCAAGATTCCAATGAAACGACACCAGCAAACGGACAATTTTCTAAATCATCTTCCAAACAGTAACACTGATTGTCTTCGTTGACCCTCGGATCCTGAAAGGCGGCACTAGAAGCTATAAACCTGTAACCGGGAATTCCTAAATGTTCCACATCTTTACTGTAGGTGAGCTCAATCGAGCGACAGATATCATTACTAAACGCTTCCAAGACAGAATATTTTGTGACGAATGGGTGGAATATGGTGCCATCTGTGCCTTTCAATTTATCACATGGACTGAGCTTTCTCCAAAATCCGAGATCTGCCCTGTCGTCCCAAGTTTTTACACGGCCAAAATCTTGCGAGTTTTCGACGCCGGTAAAAACCTCCCATTGTTCTCCGGCTGTTCCGTTTTTCTTCAGGTGAAATATTTTTTAAATTTATCTGATCGCAATATTTTTATTTAAAAATATTATGACTTACGCCTTTATATAGACCGAATCTTCCTCCAGAAAATTCTTTCGGCAGTTGTCGCCGAAGAATACTGTTTGTGAATCTGCTCACGTCAAAGCCTTCAAAGAGAAGTTCCCTGACAGGAACATTTCTTTTCATTAGGGGCTCTCCGTTTAAAACTATATTTCCGATAAGGCCAGCGATAAGATCTATTGGTAGCATTTTCTTAATTGCGTGAATAAGACCCTCCAAGAAGCAAACAAGATTTAAGTTAATTAAATTTGCATAATGAATAATTATAACAGAATCATTCCTAATGGAAAGTGCAATTTAAATCCTTACGACAAACGGTATGTTGGGAATATTGACCAAATCATCCTCTAAATTAGGTGCAGATTTTCCCTGATCGAAAAAGAAAGTTTTCACTTCTTTGTATTTCACCGTGTTAAGTCCGTCTTCCTGTTTGATGTTTACTTTCACCCGTTTTTGTCTGTAGCAATTTAATAAACAATTAAACAATTATGTTCCCAAATTTTTTAAAGATAGTTTCATTTTTTACCTGTACACATAAGGTCCCTTTTCTTGAAACACTGGTTTCAGTCCATTTTCAACCTCGTCAGGATTAGTGACATGAAAAATATAAAAGTTTAGGTAAATTGGGATAGGTGCTTCCTTCCATTTACTCCAAGTATCCGTACCTTCCACAAGCCTGATTTGCTTTTCGACTTCGGAGCGAATTACCATTGGGAAAAGGATCCATCCAAATATGGCACTTAAGATGGCCAGTAGTATGCCCGGAAGTGGAAGTAGTACAAGTGCTGTGTATTTATTCATTTTAAATACAAATTATATGTCAGCTTATCAAAATGTTACAGTGGATTTTTCTTATTTCTCCGATTTTAATTGGAACAGTGACAAAGATGCCACCAAAGTGATCTGACTTCATTACAATAGAAAATAAACCAGCACGTCAAAACTGTATTGATGTCAAGGGCAGTACTCCTGTCTGATCCAATTTTTTTCGCAAGTGGATTAAGTTATATGGTAAAGTGGACTATAAATAATTATTACCCACAAAATAAGATGGTTAAGCAACCAAAGAGAAACTTGGACATTTATATCTCGTAAGCAAATAAGTGCTTTCATTGTCTTCCAATAAAATACCAGTAATGACTATGGCGATTCTCAGATAGGGAATATACTTTGCTTAAGAGCTGTTGAGTTTTAAAATATTAATAGCTATACTATCAGTTAACATGGGAGACACTATTAGACTGGTAGTTAGACCATATTTTTCGGACAATTAATCATAAATAAATTAAGAAACTGTCAGGAGTTTTTTTCCATAAGCAGATGGGTGACAGTTGGGGAAAATACGTAATATACATAGAGGGAATGAGCACTATCTGCGTGTGCTCAAGTAATTAAGGAACACAATAAAAATCTACTTAATGTTCATCAAGTATTCAGAACACCTTTTAATGTGACTTTTAATTAAGCCTAAAGCCATAATAAGATTAAGGAAGTATATTTGCCCATTTACTGTCTTGTTAAGTCATTTACTGAATACAGGAGTGGAATTTATTGCGAATTGTCATTTCCAGCAGATTATTATTTTGACAGGGAATCTGACACTGGCCTATTTTTGTCTCAGTAAGTCACAGATATGATGTGCAATGTCAAATCGATATGAAGATCTTTCAAAATTAGTAAAAATCTAACCGAATGTAAATCACCCATTATATTTTACATATTGTATAACATATATTGAAATTATTTTATAATAAGTTATTGAATAATTTTTTTTACTGATTCATAGTACCAAATAAAACAATACTCTTGTAATTAATTTTGTTTATCATCAACTGAGAGTTAAGCATACCAAAATTATCGAAATAAAATTTATTTTTTGGTGAAAAGATAAAAATGAGAATTGGAAATGGAGACTTTTATGGATTATTAAAGTCTTTCATGTTATTGAGGAAGCATTCGAAAAAATTATACAAAGAATTGTCATGATATGCTTGATAAGAAATCCTCGGTTGCCTTAATCATGTCATAAAATATTTTATAACATTTATATAACTTTTGATATCCCTATATTTCATTCCCGGAAATGATAGGAGGGTCACGGGAAGTATGAAATTGCTTATATTTAATTAGAACTCCCATTGAATTCGTAAACAAGCATTTTAAAATACTCTCACAATATTATACAAAATGACTCATCCTAAACTTGTTGAGTGCCGATTGAAAATTCATACAAGCAACAACGATAGGGTTGCACTTGTTTATCATGACACAAAATCTATATTAGTAATGCAGTACCACTTCAAAAATGAGTTACCGTACAAATTTAATTTCTTAAAATATTTTTGACAAATATTTTTCACACCAGCGTAAGATATGCAATTCCGCAAACAACAACTTTCCTTTGATGAGGCAACATCGGCAAAAAAAGATTGTACTGACCGCATTTCAAAACTAGATATGCTTTTGCAATACAACTTAATTCCTAGACTTGGTCAAATATACACTGCAAGCCATAGATTTGTAGGTTACCCTCTAAAATGGGATCCATCAACGGAGAAAGTTTCTATAAACCCATCCCCACGAAAACGATACTTTTGGATAGTAACATTTTCCTTGATAGCTGCAGGAAATATGAAGCTTCTTAAAATTTTAAAAGCTAATGGAGACATAGTTAGTATGAGTTTTTCTATATTTGTCATCACGGCAACGGTAATATGCACTTTCTTTACTTGGTATGCATCTAGAAAATCACAGGACACTAAACATTTTCTTAACGGTCTGATATCTTTAGAGAAACGGTACAATCAAGGTAAAGTTTTTCATATTCTTAATTAATTGTTCCTAAATAATTGTCAAGTGTTTAACATATTTAAGTTTGTTTTTCCAGGAGAGTTTCGCGAGACTTCAAAACTTGTTGCCAACTTAGCAAATGTTGCATTTACAATATTACTAGCAACAATATACTTTTGTCCGATTCTCGTCGGTGTGGTTTCTGCAATATTACCTTGCTCCCCAATTAACTCTATGGCGATTTTAGCATCTTGTCAACATCCTAATGAAGGAAAAGTAGTCGGAATGAAATGGGAATACTTAAAACTAGCTCTTATTATGGGATGGAACACATTTGTATGGCATGGTGTTGTGATGTATGGCTCTATTAGCTGCCTTCATATATTAATTGGATCTATATGTCAAGAAGGAATTCTGAAAATATTTAAAAGGTAATCAATATACATTTGTTTTAAAAACTAAATATCCGTTAAATATTGTTTCTTTAATTTTAGGATGATTACTACAAGGACAAGCTCCTTTAACATATCAACACAGGAAATGATCATTTTCTATCGACAAATGCAAATCGTCAACTTTCTTTTTAATACATCGCATGTGGGCACGCTTGTAGCATTATTGCTGATTGCTATTGTGGCGCAATCAACAATGCTCTACTTTCTTCTAAAATTTATGACCGGTCTCAACGCACCTCTACCAATTATCTTGACTAATACATTATTTATCGTGGATGGTGGAATTGTGATTTTTCTTTGTTGTGGATTTGCTGCAAGAGTGAACTTGACAAGTGTCAAATGCAAGGAAGAGTTTAAAACTAGTTTTAAAATGAATAATATACTGTTTAGGAAATATGCTCCTTCTTTGCCTGCGATCAGTATTAAGTTTGGAATGACTAACTTCATCGAACGAAAAACACCTTTAATGTTTCAAGATTTTACGGTTGCTCGGTTCATCGATTTCATTTTGTTAGATAAACGAACTTCTAAATGTGCTTAAAATTAAACACTTTGAATGTAAATTGAATAACATATTAGATTTGAGGTCATGTTTCGTACTTAAATATATTACGTGTAATTTAATAGCTCCTGCATCAAGCTTATTATCCCGGGATATAATTTACCTATAGGTATTTTTTAAATAAAAATATGTCCATGACAAACATATCAAGCGCCAGCCCATTTATAATTATTAAATGTAATAGACATGGCACGCAAAAAAGAACTCAAAACTGCTAAAAACAATTTCTCAGGCAAGAAGAAAAAGGATGTGTGGAAATTCTCCATTCTTTGCAACGTAGTATGGAATTTTATACTGCAATTAAGTGTGATATAACTTTTTATGGAATGAATATGTAATTAATAATTAAATTGACAGTATGTAAATATTTATGATAACTTTTGATTCTCTCTTATGTCCCTAGCACAAAAAGGGCTTGAGAAATTAATTAAAGCCGTTTAATTTTTAAATGGCCAGACTCAGAAATAAATATAAACCATTCATTATTTTCACATGCCATTCTATCGTCTAAAAATTTAGAGTATACACATTTGCTTGGTATCATTGTTTTGTCAATTTTCGTTTATCGCTATTATTCCAAAGTTAACATCTACACAAACATAATACTTAACATGGATTAATCTCCAAGTCTGGTCATTGCATAAATTATTCATATACTTTTTTTACTTGCGATTTACTAATACTCGTATATTTTATCGTTATTGTGTCAGTTGTGGAAGAGCAGACTTAGTATTGACTGAACCAATTAGACCATGTATCGGACTCATGTATCTTCATTCTTTTGAGGATGTTGACTAGAAACCAAGGTTATGCATGCATATTTATACATGATGGCATTAATTTATTTTCGAGGGAGCATGTGTACAGAAAACATAACGGTTTCTGCTACTCTCCATTTGATTGTCTCTTCGACTAGAAAATCAATCTGGAAAAATTACAGAGATGATTTCCGAACTGATAATATTAACAGCATTGTTCTACCTTTTGTACTTACTTGTGAAGCCAGTCCGACCAAAAAACTTTCCACCTGGTTGGTATTTAAAACTAATTGTTCAGTGTTTAAACCTTAGTTTCACTCAATTTTCGGAAATTTTCGGAAATGTCTTTTTTACAATTTTGGTGTGATATTCCAGGTCCTCCAAACTATCCTGTAGTTGGCGCAGGTGCTTATCTCGGCAAGTTGTCAAATCTGAGGACTTTGGCTTTTGTCAAGTTGGGAGAAATTTATGGCCCAATTACTGGACTCTTCTTGGGAAATAATCGAGCTATAATTTTAAATGGATTTGAAGCCGCGAAGGAGTTCTACTCCAGGGATGAGTTCTCGAACAGGCCATACTTGTACCTGAACACATACAGATGGGGAGGGAGAATGCTGGGTAATGAAATAATAATTAATTGTTAAATGACAACAAGTTATTTTCGAACTTTTCTTAATATCTTTTCGAATTCCAGGCGTCTTTTTCTCAAATGGGCGTCTCTGGCAAGAGCAAAGATGCTTCACCCTCCGTCACCTCCGTGACTTCGGGTTCGGGAAGACGAGCATGCAAGGACTTATCCATGAGGAGGCACAGGAATGTATCGCCTCCATTCCATTAAGAAGGCGATTTCCGAGCACGGGAATGACACTGAATCTGCTGTAATCCGAGTGGATGACAAATTCGGTATTTCTGTGATCAACATTTTGTGGGCAATTATCGCAGGCACTCGTCACAACCATGATGACCACCAGTTCAAGAAATTATTGAAAGCAATTCAGAACGCGTTTCGAACTGGAGATCCGACAGGAAATCTTGTGGGTATTTACCCAGTCTTGAGGCACTTTCCGTATTTCAAGCAGCAGTTCAAATCGCTCACCTCCGGGGCGGATGATATGTTCGAAATGATAAGGAAGAGTATTTCCGAACACAAAAGAACACGAGCTTCAGGGAAATCATCAGCCAGAGATTTTATCGATGTTTATTTGGATGCCATGGATGACTCCAAGGATGATCCTGACTCCACATTTTCAAGTAATTACGATTGATTCTAATTCAATCTCAATTTATTTAGCATTTATTTTTTAAATGTTGATTTTAAACTATCGCAGTGGACCAATTAGTGCAAATCTGTGGGGATTTTTTCGGCGCCGGAAGTGAGTCCACCAGTAACTCAATAGCTTTCGCTGTACTTCACATGCTGAGGAATCCAGAATGTCAGAGAAAGTGCACAAGGAGCTGGATGAAGTGGTTGGGAGAGAACGATTACCTTCATATGAAGATAAGCAAAAGTATGGTATCTTATCCAGGACTTAATAATTGGTTTGTCGTGTGCTTAAAATAATTATATGATGATTTAATTTTAATTTTTTAGTCTTCCTTACACTTTCGCTGCGATCACTGAAAGCTTCCGAATGTCTCCCGTTTCCCCGATATCCGTACCACATTATAATTTTGAGGATGCCAAGTTATTAGGATATGATATACCAAAGGTGAGAGATTAATTTTTATTAATTTTAAATATTAATGAGAACAATAATTAATTACAATTTTTTTGGTGTTCTCTTTTTACATTCACAACTCTATTTGAAGGGAACTTGGGCAATGGTAAATTACACGAGTACAAATATGGACAAGCATTTTTGGCAAGATCCTGAAAACTTCAGACCGGAAAGATTTCTGGATAATGCTGGAAACTTCAGTACTTCCAAGTTGGACCATATCCTCGGTTTTGGAGCGGGGAAACGCCAGTGTATTGGTAGGCCTTACGATGAGAAAGACTATCTAGCTTTTATTGGATTCATAGGTTTTATTAATTTTCTTTCTAATTACAAATTGTAATTATTAAGGTGAGTCTATAGCTCGAATGAGCAATTACCTACTTTTCTCTGCGGTCATGCAACACTTCAAGTTCGAAATCATTCCTGGCCAACCGAAACCCAGCACTCTGCCTGTCGATGGATTCACAGTTGCCCCTAAACAATTCTCAGCGAAAGTTACCATTCGTTATTAAAATTGCCTAAATTAAATTCCCAAGTAAATATATAATTAAGCACAACAACATATTGTATCGTTGAAAAGTTTTATTTTCCTTTAAAAACCAAATATTTAAATTGAACTACACAATTTGTTCACAAAATTCAAATAATATAAACATTAGTTATAAATATGGAGGAATTTCTAACTTTCAAAAAGTTTAAAATGAAAGAGACACAGCAATAATTTGATCCAACATGAACCCCATGCAAGTCATAAATGTGCCTGATTTCAAATAAAAATATGACCCCGCATAAATCCTCATATCTCTACAAGACCTCACAAACCTTCTAGAATAAGCAGTTTTATCCTTAGAAAAATGCCTTTTTAATTGTTTCGATTTCTCAATCAGAATTCCACCTGAGTGACATACAACACTATAGCATGATAACAGCATTCCAGAGCCTATCGCCACATTTATGGAAACATCAATTGGTAACCGATGAATAAATCTAAGTAGTGTACTAATCATAACAATTATAACTATACATGCATATCCCATTGTTGCAGGACATAAATGTTTCCCAATACAAAAATTCCCTATATTATTAAGCAAAAGTAGAGTTCTATACTGGAGAAATGGGATTCTATTTTTCCTACTGGTTTTTGCAGAGACAACAAAACATGAGCACATACTATCCCTTAAATTTGAAATCCAGAACCGGAACAAGGTAAACATTGTTGTCAGTATGATTCCAGTGTAGCCCGCAGCAAATATGCTCATCGTCCCCAGATTTACTTCATTTAAAGCAACAAGAAATATTGCAGTTTTTGAATTATAAATATTCAAAGGTAAATACTGAGAAGCCCAGTAACGACGACTCATTCTATTTTGGAGGAAAAGTATAACCGGAAATGTTCCTTGGATTGTGATAAAAATACAACCAAATCGTGTAAAATGTGTCCAGACGAGTTGTAAACGACCTGTGAAGTCTCCACCACATAGTCCAAACCGATCTAAGCAAAAAACATATAATTTATCTTTCACAAAATTAAAGGAAAGTAATTATTTTTATAAGATTTTTATTTTTCACACCTTTCCAGTGTCTCCTTGTGCTAAACAAGACGTTTGTCATAGTCACAATAGCACCCAAGTCATATACGAGGGAGAAACAGAGTGCATTTGCAACTATTCTTGTGGACGCGTGTACATAGAACTTCATCAATTCATCGGTTTCTATGGCACCAATGGTCATGTAAGGAAACTGGCTGAGTAAGTAGATATTGTCCAGAGTTAACCAAAATATGCGAAAATACCAAATCCAGAGAATATACTTGTTTTGAGTCACTTGAACCAAGTTGGATTTCCTGTTGTAGGAAAGAGGAAGGCAGAGGAGTAAACTGCCGTTTTGGATTAGTTGAATAATCCATTTTTCCCACTGGGGAGCCGCAACGCTCTTTGGAGTTTTAAATTTTGTCATGACGCAGTCTAAAATATGTCGTGAGTTTATGTTTTTGGGAATCTTAAGCTTGTGCGCTTAAGTTCAAGTTTGAAATAAGGAAGAAGATGCACGTAGTTTTGGGTTTCCAATCAATTTTATTCTGCTGATGACAATCTGAAATTCAATTGCGCTTTAGATACGGTCAAGTTATCTAAATTAATTACAGGTTTTTTATTAAACTTTTTAAACTGATAAAACTCTTCAATTTTTTTGAGCATATATCTTATTTCTCATGGGGTTTGGTTAAAGTTCTACTCCCAAATACTATTTCTATAGAAGACTGATTAAATTTAGAAAATTTATCGATTGTATCTTTATTTGTTATATAAGACACAGTCATAACATATTTGTCAATCTATTTCCTTTGTATTGAAATAGAAAAGCGTAGACGTAACACTGAATGTGTAAGCACATAATATGACACGTTGAAAATGAAATGAAAAACGTGTCTTTTCATTATACGGAGGTAATCAATTTCAGAATCTGTTTCTTTCTGACCAAGAATAACTACTGCAAAACCAATTTTTTTTTGAAAAAAATCGACAATTTTGAGTTTGTAAAAACTGCTCTACTGTCAAAATACAGGAAAATCAAAGCACGTGTATTGATTTCATCGATAAATTTAAAAGTCAGCTTTAAAGAAAGTGCCACTATTAGAGATGCTATTATAATAATCAAGCTCGCCTACCGGAATTTTTACTGTATACCAAAATGTTTACTCCTCTAAATTTTGTAAGCAGTTTTATAGGTAATAATATGTAAATCGAAATGAATCAGAATATTTAGGATATATTATTTATGCGTAATTGTATTTATTATTAAATATTGCGCTTATCTTCCGACCTAAAACTTATGATACATACGTAGGCATTTCTCAAAGTAATGCATCAACTTTGTTTTCCCCTTATTTCATAACGATTTGACATATTCAACCAATTTTTTCTATATAATCTTCCCCATACTATTACAAAAATTTCCCACCTATGCTCAAGAGTCGAGACGCCTCTTAAAAGGTATGCCGGGCCTCGATGTCCAAGCCATCAATTTTTC
>JAQIXW010003552.1:0-12983 GCA_034700685.1 Willowsia buskii | reverse complement strand
ATTGACACACGTCCCTCATAAGATAACTATGGGAATTTTAGCCCACTAAATGACGCTTATCATCTATCCTTCTTTGATTGTGCTATAATTATTGTAATGTATTTATGATGTGTAATACATAGAATAAAGTATTTATTGTATTGATGAGCTGACATGATACTTGCAGTGCTCGCTTAAATTCCGGAAATTTGACTCAAGTCCCATTAACGCTTACATTATAATCAAACAATTACCACTCGTTTTGAACTTACACTATTTTTTAAATAAAAAATTCATCCTATATGCATGCTTATCACACATTGTATTTTACCACAACTTGTAGCTTTTAGCCACTAGAGTTGTTTGCAGCACATTAATCCTGATTAAATTGTATTGTCTCTTTACATCAAGTACATAAAATTTTGTTGGTAAACGGGCTGGAGAAAGTTTAAAACTCATAAGTTATTCTCTCGACAAAACAAATTTAATTTTTTAAACATCCTAACTAGAAACTTGTGTTGCTTATGATACAGATACCCGAAAAATACTCTACATTTTGTTTGACTCTCTTCCATTCTGAAAATCCTTACTATATGACAAATAAGGCTTACAATGCAAATAAAGTTTGTAAATACAAGAATGCCAAAAAATTCGTTACAGTGTATACGATTTCCTGGCACTACAGCATTTAAATTCTTCGATGTGTCTAACTTTAAATACAGTTCGTATGCAAAAGTTGCCCATTCGTCCCACTTTTTTAACAAGCCGCTTTCAACCATTCTCGAATAACTTTCCATTAGCCAATCCCTATTAACTGTATATATTTCCAGATAATACGAATTTGTTGAGAGTAATTCCGGTAGTACAAAACACTTTGTATCCTGAGGTCCCACAACATACCGAATTGCTTTATCCAAAAAGAGCAAAACCTGTTGTGTGTCGCCAGTAAATATTCGAATATTCTTTTCCATCATATACTTAACATATGACTTTATCTCTATTTCTTCATTTGGTTCTACAAAACTTTCGTTAAGAATATTTAGTAAACCTATCTGTCGAAAGTCATTTTTATGTGTTTTCCAAGGACTTATTTTTAATTCCCATAAAATCTTATATCCCGCTTCCAAAATATTTGCTATGGAATTGTATGGCTTTACTGGAGTTGGAATAGTCAAAAGACTTATAATTCCATTGCCATAAAACCCACACACAATCAATCCTACAAACTGAACTAACAGAACCGACTTAAACTTTTTTAGTCGATGGGGTACTGAATTTCCTACAAATATCCCAAAAATACTAAATACTTTTGAAGCGGAAATTGTTTCAAATGTTTTCCAAGTTGCCAGTATTGTATACATTGTAACAAGAGATATGACAAGTGCCCACACATCCCAAGCAAAAGGTTCGATCCAAGTTGAGAAATTTATTGTTCGAGTTTTATTTGCTCGATGACCGTTTATACAGTAAATCATTTTCATTGAAACAATTTCTGCAAATTTAAAACCAGTCAATTTATATATATCATGCCGTGCAATGACATAACCGACGGAATTTACAATATATTGACTTTCTTCTGAAAGATCAGTGTGATCCCATGCATTATCCTTTTCTAGCATGTTAAAAGACATGTTGTGGACCTCTGATAAGAGCAAGGACGACATAAGTTCATTCCCACATACAAAAGCGTTTATAGAATTGAAAAGCAATTTGTTACAAGGCGAGTTTTCTGGATTGACTGCCTTGGTATCAATGTATTTCAAGTGCACTAGAGCTTTTACTTCCCTCTGATTTGCTGATCTAAATAGTTGCTTATGATATGATTTGCTTAAGATTTTTACAATGTTTTTAGAATTAAAATTATCAATGTTGGCAGAAGTAAAACAGTAGCCATTACACAAGACCAAATATTTCACGGTTGGGTATAAATATTTTTCATATTTTGAATGTTTTTCGTCATCACTGAGAAATATTACAATTTTCAATGCTGGAAGATTCATCCACTCAATGTTATCTTTAAACCAAAATCCTTTCTTGATATCAATTTTTGTAACAATGTTGATAAAAATTGTATTAGTTTTCATTGCATGATCGTGAAACCTGTGCTTAGAGATTGTATTGTATTGCAAAATAATAAGGGATGGCTGTCGATGCTTATATGGAACTTTGTTACTTATTTTGGAATTGTAAAAATGAAATACGTACTGCACCAATATGTCTTGTTGAATACCATATTTGTCAATATTAAAGTCGTTAAGAGATAGCTCGTAATTTCCTTGTTGGTCGTTTAGAGTCGAAATTAAAGTAATGAAAGTTGATTGAAATTCCTGAAAATCGCAAGGCTCTATTACACAGTGTTTTAGTAAGAAAATGAACACAAAACTTGGAAAAATTATATTCTTCATGATGACCAATGATAACTTAAGACGTAATAAAGCAGGTAATATACTGGATAGACTGAACTTATAGGGAAATTATTTTATCGTTGTTAATAGTTCAGATGTTTCTTTTGAATATTTAGAGTAAGCGTTTTAGACAGTTTGAAAATATGTTAGTACACGTCGCAGAAAAAAAGAAGCTTAGTTTTAATCGATAGACATTTCCTATCAATACACACGTGTCTAGAATTGAGAAAATGCCCAACTTTTAAATGAGAAGCTGTCATACCCGGCCAAAAGCTTTGAACCAGTATGAATGTTAAATGATTTTTGCAAATGTTCCGCCTTTTTCCCATTTGTTGGTATTAACCAGGACTGAACTAGTTTACTCTGTGAGCTCATTCCTGCACGCGCCAGGATGTAATATAAGGCACAAATGTGATTAATTTTTATAAAGGCTTTATATCTGTCACAGCTTGACACGCTATCAGATAAAACACTAAAGAAGGCAGCTATTAATTATAAGGCATATCTAGTTTGAGTAAATGACTATTTTTTGGATACAAAAATAATTTCAACATAAGCAATTAAATAAATACTCAAAGCCTTCTTTTATTCCAGCACGTGGAAAAAATATAAAATATTTTCTGTCAGCTACAAAATTTGCAATATTTCCATTCCCAACAAAAATTATTTTTGTGAACACTGAAAAAACATTGACGGTTGAAATATTAAATACCCGATGACTTTTTCCTCTGCATTAAGTGTTTTGTGTGTCGGTAGAAGACAGTAGCCATTGTAAATATTAGAATGTTCAAATTCTTCTGAAATGTATGAATAAAATTATTTCTCAATGAAAACTAATTTGTCTTCTGAATTGTTTCAATTAACAATGGCATGACCTATTTTAATATCCAAAATCGCTTGGCAGCTCAAAAGTCGAGTTATAAAAATGAGTGTTATTTTCACGAAGTAAATTCCGTACAAAAATACTTACGTGTGCTTGTTGCGCTGTGTTCATATCAAAATTTCAGGGAAATGAGTATTTAATACAGGAACACAGGAACTAAAAACGAGATAATTTTTTTTACCTCTGTTGTATATGAGATCATATTATGCAACATCAAATTCTCTCTGTACTCTTGCTTTTACAGTTTTGTTTCTCATCATATCATGCAAAAACAGTAAAAACACAGATAAAATATATGGTGCTACGATAAGTTTTGAGTGTCATGTTTATTTTATCTACAAACACCCACATAATTAGTCTTTCCTACTCTACCTACAGCATTTCAGGATCACTACACACCTGTGTTGCCTGAGTAGCTTATCTTATCTCACTAAAGAGGCATTACTCAACAGGCACATTTCTGTCATCACGGAGCACACCATTGCCATACTGCACTTTCGACTCTACATAATATTTTGTCACTCACTGCGTCACAAAATCCAACATTATTTTTAAAGCAAAGAATTATTTATTTTAAATTTAGTTTTATTTCTCATTAAAAATGGCCCCCTTATTGATATTAACAATTGTTTGCTTGATTATTCAAGTAAATTCAATTGCCTACGTGCTGCGAGAGGACTATTTCAAAAAAGCTCCTTTTAACGCCACCTGTGACAAATCCGTCTTGTGCAAAACTGACCTCACCTGTGTCTCAAAACGATGTCAGTGCAAGCCAGGAACTGTGTACGAATCTGATTCAAAAGTATGCTGGCCAATTTTACAACCATCTGCATCCACCAGTCGATCCGGCGTCTCTTGCTATTACGATGTCCAGTGCCAAGCAGGAAAATGGGGTCCTTTGTCTCGGTGCAATAAACAGAGGAAACAATGCGAATGTTTTGACCACTCCTCAAAAGGAAAACGTGAAATGGCCACAATTGGAGGAAAATGTCATGCAATTAGGTTCATTGGTGATCTTTGTGATTTACATGAGGAATGTCAGGTAACTGTGGAAGGTCCTGTGCAGTGTAGTCACCAAACTTGGAGATGTGAATGCAACGATGGATTTATTCCCAATAAGTCGAGAAAATTGTGCTTGCCAATTGCGATAAAACCTGGAGATAATTGTGAGATGGACGAGCAATGTCAATTTGGACCATTTGGGAATATGTCAAAATGTTTGGGTAACTGCAAATGTCCAGAAGGCCAAGTATTTAGACTGTTGGGAAATGATCCACTTTCAGGAATGTGCCTTGAAGATCAACCGAAAACGGAAGAGCTTCACACGGAAACGGAACGTCACGGATTTTTTGCCGAGAAATTTGGAGATAGTTGTGCCATTTCATATCAGTGTCGTTCTGGTGCCCTGGGAAATTATTCGAAATGTGTCAAGTGGAAATGTGAATGCTTTTCGGCGGAAGGGGAGGAGACGGCTTATCATCCGTTGACTCATAAATGCTTCTTAAGTAAGCAGTATAATGAAAGCTGTTCTGTGGATGAGGAATGTCAGGCTAATCTTGGATTAAAAGTGAAGTGTGGTCATCCCATAAATGTATCATTGGAAATGGGAAAACTGTGTTACTGTCCATTTGGGAAAGTTTGTAGGAGTGACGATATGAGCAGTAGTGGTAGTATTCATAAAAATTTACAAACATGCAATTTGTTAACTTTAGCAATATTATTAATTATTTTAAATATTAGGTAGGTTAAGCTTATTATATATTATGTATAAAGTAACGTATATAAAATCGTATGTATTATACGGAGCAAGGGTTTTATTTTTTGCTATCAGCTTTCGTATTTACAAATACTCAATAATTGACGCATACATTTTCAACAGTTTTTTATCTCATCGAGAAACGACGTATGAGGTAATAATGAGTTGGCGCTGATAAGAATATGGCCATGAAATGAATAATTTACTTTGGTGGTGTATAATAATAATAAGTTGGTGTATTTGTGTCAGGTTTGTTTGTACAAAACGGTAAAATTCAGTTTGCGTCAGTTTTTACGATACGTAATACTTGGCAGGATCGCTGTAGAAATGATATAATGATACGCGGCGGTTGAAATTAACGTGGGATGTCTCATAATGATTGTGTTTGGAGAGGGATTATTGTGAAGGCAAATAAAGAACAGATTGATGTCTAATATCTTCATAAATAATGTCAGTAGAGAGACTGCATAAACATTTGGTTGGTACCTTTTATGGGTCCACTACAGTTAGCCAGGTAAAAATGGAATAGTCGCTGTGATCATACAAAAGGTTCATTAAGGAATCGATGGGACACTTCTGGGAATATAAAAATAAATGCGGTAGGAATTGCAGTGACACACACACACTCATGGTGCTTTGATTTTGTACATGTCAAGTTTTGAATGTGAAATTTCTCTTCATATTAATAAAAATAAAAATGATATTTATTCATTTCATGATATAATGTCTAAAATCTTTTTTCATGTTTTAAAGTATACACACAAATAAATCCCAAATGAAATAAATAGTTTCATTTATAATCAGAGTTGTAATTTTGCAATTATACACGTTTTTTGCTTTCATACTGTGTAATGCATTGTTAATGTGCTCACAGTCTCACTTAAGCAGTTGCTACGTTCTACTGATTGTTTGGAAAGATAGCGTGACAAGCAGCAACCCACATAAAGTCTTCAAAAAATTAATTAGTAATTACATTTGTGTGTCTTACACAATAGTCTGGCGCGTGGAAGAATAAAGTACGAAAGCATTTGCAGGAAGTGCTTTATCGAATTACTTCCTGGACATTTAATTACAAAAAGGCTTTTAAACTTTTTAATCATATTCGTAGCTTACAAAACATGTTGACAAGTAAGGTTTATACCCAAAAAGGGTTAGATTCTGCATTACTCCAGAGAATTGTAAAAAGTACGAACGATCTGATAACCATTTACAAATGTGCAAATAGATCGTCTTTCCTATATACAGATCTTTACAACGCAAAATTGTCTTAAAATGAGTGCATTCATGTTTTTGTCGATTTCCCCCTTAAAACTCCAAGTCCTTCTTTTATGCTTATCAGGCATTACAGCGAGTTCTGACCATATTTCATACAAACTACTCCCATGGAAAAGTCAGTCAAACGAAAACAATCAACTTATAAACCTCAACACTGTGATGAATAAAATTGAAGAGTTTCAAGGAATTTGTCACGTTGTTGTCGATAACTACAAAGGTGTCGATATCTCGCCGTCCACGTATCCTATTGCAATTCGAAGATTTGCTCCTGCCTTTGTTGACTTATTTGAATATGGGTTAGGCACAAAAGTTGTGTGGCTTCCGCTAGACTTAGATGTAAACTCGACAAAAACACCTGATCTGGAAATGCCCAATGGAAACGATTCCTTTGTCATGGAATGTCCAGTGACTCCATTAAAAATATATATGATCCAATTTGATTTTAAAAACCAGTATGATTTGTGTGTCCAACTTGACATATTTAAAATATCTTTACTGAGTAAATCGTGGAATTGTGAAGTTCAAATTAGTTTACTTGTTCCCATCGAGTTGTCGGAAGAATACCTGTATCCACCTTCAGTATTTCATTTTGATATTCCCATTTCCGCATTTAACGATGTAACGTCACTGAATGATTCAAAGGAAGATCAAGTAATAAGTCATTTCAAAGCTATGCTACCGTCTGTAAGCAAAACATACATTTTTGTAGAAGAGTCAAAAATATTTCAACAAAAATTGTCTGACTCACGGTTAAAATATTGGATGACCAAACCAACAAGAACGACAGGATACACTAAAGATTTTGATATTTCACCTTCTACAAAATGTGCAGAGTATTTTGTTGCAGTACTTTCAGAAGACTCTTTTGGATCAAACGATTATTTTATAAAAATTATATTCAGAGTGGTTTATGCACCAGAGCTCATATATGATGATCATCGGTACATATACTTTCCAAAAATTTTGTACAAGAATGATCAAAAAATTTCTGTTCCAAGAAAAGAAGAATTTACGAAATTTTGGGAACCCAGATTTGAATTTAATGAACGTAACCTAGCCGTAGATAATTTTGATAAAAACTTTGAAATTTGCGACAATAACTTTTTATTACAAAAATTAAAAGATGTATCAGCAACCAAGACAAAACTTCATCATCCCCAGGACAGATTGTCAAGAGGGATCATTTCGTTATGGAATGCGATAATAAAAAATATTTCAACTAGATCTGGAAGCGGCACCTGTACAAATGGCCAACATTTCCCTAACATTCATATTGACTATGCTGTACAAACAACAGAATTGTCAGTTGTAAGTACTACAGAAACAGAGTCCTTATATTACCCATTAGTAATTCCAGATAGCATATATGAACTAAGATTTATTGGCTGTGGCAGAGAAAACGGCCAAAGCGGTTTGGCATTTTCCCAGCTTTATGAATCATATTCAGGATTTTCTTGGATAGCCATTTTCTTTACTTCTCTTACATTTTCAGTTTTTATAATTTATCAAAATCCATTTGGGTCTATATACTTTCTGGACAGCATTCAAATGCTTCTAAAATGCTTGGTTGAACAGGGCGACCCATTTTCTTCCTCTTTGCTAAAACGGAAAAGTATTCGTGTTGCCATTTTATCATTTCTTCTCGCTGGAGTTGTTCTAAGCAACGCCTACAAAAACAAGAACGTTTACGAAATGATATCGCCCCGCAAATTTATTCCATATAAAACTATTAGTGAACTTACAACCGACAACTTCACAATACTCACAAGTACTATGTACCTACATGTATCATTGTATAAAAATCCTGAGAAATATTCAAATTCGAGCACTCTAAACTTTTCTAGAGACTCTACAGATCCGCATGGGCCATATCTCGAGGAAACTTCACTCTTTGGAATAAAAATATATTCTAAAGTCTCCCAGTTGCAGAAATTTGACTGGAATATTTTAAGAAACTGCCATTCATATTTGAGCTTATACAACGCCACACGTCTTAACCCAATGTTGAACAGCCTGTTAGAAAGAATCGTTCTGCAAAATTTTCCTGACAAAAATTTGTACGATAATTTGAATAAGAAAGATCAGTACCAGAAGCAACTGGGGGAAACGCTTCAGAACGAAGAAGCTGAAATGAACTTTGACTTACTGAAGAAATGTAACAAAACTGCTCTCATCCTCCCCAGATTTAAGTGCAACGAATATAAAATGCAATTTTTACGTTCTGGTTTAAAGAAAAATGTTTATATTGGCACTGAGAAATATTTCAACACGTCAACAACATTTAAAATAAGTGGAGTAGTCCATCCAAATATGATAAGAAGATTTAAACTTACAAATGCAGCAGGGCTTTTTGACTGGTGGTATAACTTTGTCACAAGCTCTGGGAAGTTTACAGCTTCTGATGATTTTTCAAATTATCTGGAAAAGCCGACTATGGGAGGAAATATTCAGCTAATTTTTATTCTACTTTTGTTTGGAACACTGGTGTCTAGTGTAATTTTTTGCATAGAGATTCGATATGAAATTTGTTGTGTGGTAAGACGATGTTTTGACGGGCTTACCGAAATTGTAAAGAATGTTTTATTGCTTCAGAAAACACGTGTGACAATTTTCAGTTAAGTCATTCATTCGATTGCTGTTCTCAAGGTTTATTGAAGCCCATTGCAAAATCTTTTCGATTCATTGCACAAATTTAAGCAGTCACATAGAGGCAATATTTGAAACACAGTATTATCAAATATTTTCTCAAAAAAATAAAACTGTTGAAATGTTGCAAAATTTTGTGTTTGAATATGATATCAAAAGACTGACTGAAATTGAAATGTGCTGCGAGAAGGATCTGACGGCGTTTTAGGAAAAGAACAAGTCAAGTCCGGGCGCCGGAGAAAATAATAAACTCATTTGTTTGAAATTGTTATTTTTATTGATATTATTGTGTTATTATTTTTATTCAATGAAAATCTACTTACATTTGCATGCATAAAAGAAATCTTTCTTCAGAAACAGTATAATTACTGATTTTAGTAAGCTTAGATGAACATTTTAAGAAAACTTGATTGTGCAATTTTTTTGGCTAATGCGTGTGTAAAGATGCGGTGTTTCTGGTAATATTTCTCTTAGGGTACTAGGGTCTTAAATATTTTATGAGTGTGGTGGGCTTAGATCACGTATGTATGAGTACCGATGTATTTTAAGCTCTTTTGTTCTCACTTAGCATTAGCACGATTTCCATTGCAAAACAAATAAAACTTAATCCAAAAACCATACTCATTAAAATTAAAACAGCGCTAAAATCCTGAAGTCGAATCTGTTCTCCAGGCACAAGTTTGCTTGGATTCGGATCTTCAACATTTATCCTAAAGTTGAATCTAAACGCTATATTTTGCCAGCGTTCCCATAACGAACCTAATCCACTTTCAAATATCCTAACATAAGTCTCTTCCATCCATACCCTGTTCACTGTATAAATTTCTATGAATTGAAGTCGACGTGATAAAACTTCAGGAAGTGAGTAGCACTCGGCATCATTCTTATCAAATTCATTTATCAAAATATTTTTGTAACTAAGAAGCCTTGCAATTTTATCCGCTTTTAAAATCAATTTAATTCGCTTACCAAGGAGTGCAAAAGCAGTGTCATTTTGTAAAATATATGTATCAGAATTGGTGAAACTTTCATTTAACACATTCAGCAATCCCAACTGATCAAATTCCTCATGCAAATTTTCCCACGGGGTCATTTCGCTGTTTCCACTCCACATAATCTTGTAACCAGCCAGCAATATGTCGCTAAGAGACGAAAATAATTGAGGATGATCTGGGATTGTCAGAAGACTCACAATCCCGTTTCCATAAAACATACAAACAAACATTCCCGCAAACTGAGTAGCCACTACAAACCTAAATTTTGTGAATCTTAAGGGTGCTGAATTTCCAAGAAATATTGCAACGATTCCTAACAGTCTTTCTATATATTTATCTTTCTTTTTTGTCCACATAGCTATAAGTGTTGGAAGCACAAGAATCGCTAAATAAACTAGAAACCAAGCAGGTCTGGTGAATGAATTCAGCCAAGTTGAATAACGAATTTGTCCTTCTAAAAGAGTATGCCTATTGCTCAAACAATATAGCAGGTTTAATGTTAAATATTGTGAAAAACGAAGTCCTGTAAATGCCCAGTATCTGTACAATTCTAAAGCACTGTAGTCCATATATCCTGCAATATTTATAATGTACTGATCTTTAAGAAATATTTGTGCCGGAGCGTCCACTTGGTTTATCTGAGTTATCGACATGTTATGATGTAGTGTCATCAAAAGCGGGGACATTACACTTGTATCGCAGAGAAAAAATATTAGAGATTTTTGAAAATAATTTAGACAATAGAAAGGGTCAGTTTTGACAAGCTCTAAATATTCTTTATATTGAATATTAAGTAGTAGACTTATTTTTCGTTGATTTCCATTCCTGAAATATTCCATATGCAAATCAACAGGATTCATAAGCTTTCGAATTACTGTAATGTCAAAATTTTCAATTTTAGAGTGGCAAAAGTCGTTACAAATAACTGTGTAAATTATTTGTACTGCTCTTTCCTTGATTGTTGCATATAGAAGTACCTTGACTGCTGGGAAGTTTCGAAAAAATATGCTCAGAACTTGCTCACTTACGGATTGCCATAGTCCATTTATAGGAATCAATATTAAAGTTGACGGGCGCATGACGATTTCCTTAAGCAACGCATATTCCATATCAACACCGCTGATTATAATGTGAACAGGTTGCGTGTGTTTGCTTGGAAAATAGGATTTAATTCTTTTTATTTTTGAACGGAAAATATTCATGGATCGTAACTGCAGCGTTCCTAAGTTATATTCACAGTCAGTTATGTCGAAGGAATTGAAAATTATGACATATTTCTCAGAAGAAATGCTCAAACCATTTAAGAACTTTTGCAATGTTTTTCTGAAGACTTTGATAAAACAGGGCGTTAAGCGTTGACAGGAAACATAGACAAGAAGAAAGGAAGATATGAGCAATATAGAGTAAATTTCCTTCATTTTGCGGATTAAACTCTTAAACGCAGGCTATGGCAATACTTCCGAAATATTTTTGTTTTAGATAGCTTAAACGTGAAATTTTTCTTAGCTTAATGTCACCATCAATGACATCTAAGGTTATATTCACTTGATCATATTACGAGGTGGGCTTCTGGAAAAAACTTGAAGAGAAAAATTAACTCTACGCATGAATAAATTAACTAGTATGGTGTTCCCTTATGTCGTCTAGTCGTATTTTAATCTTGATATCAAATGTATTACTTTTACTAATGCCGCCTTACGTGTCAAGAAATAAAGTGGTAACTTGAAGCGCGTAAATTCAATTGAATTGAATTGTATTTAAGATAAGATGTCTTTAAGACGTAGGTGAAACGTCGCATTCAAGACATATTAAGTACATTTTTTGTAATTATCCTGCCACTACGCTCCAATAACCAATATTTTTAATCTATTGTAAATACAAGCTACTGGAACACTTCTAATCCTAAGCGAACAATGCTGGAAGAAATACAAATTGTTAGACGATATTGGCTACACTGCATTAACAGTTTTCAGTGGAAGACACATTTTCACTTTTTTTAGTTTACAGACAGAATATTTATTCAATGGTTTGTTAATCACACCACAAAATTATCTGAAATGAGATTTTCAGGTAAATATATTTTCTTCATTTTGCTTTACGTTAGCCTAATAAGCAATTCATTGGCTTTAACATCATGCAAAAGTGAGCCTTTTAGAAATGCTCTGATAGACATTCTCAATGTAGTAGATTCCTCTGCAACGAAATACCAAATTTTCTTTTTCAAAATAAAAATTGATTGCTCTGGGTTTCACTTTGTGGAAAGTATGGTTATAATTATAAACAGTGACAAGCATAAAATAAGGCGCCAATTTCCATTCAAATACACACAGCCATTCACCCTTATCATTTATGGAGATGGAAACAATATATTTTCAACCTTTCACGAATTCGCAATGCACACCTCAACTGTGTTCATTCTTGTCTCAAGAGTTACTTTACAGAGCCCATTTAATAATGTGGAAGAACTTTTTAGACGAAACTGGCAATTCTCATTTCAATTTAGGGAAAATGTACGCGAAACAAGTCACTATCCGGCACTCAAAATCATACTTTACACAATCCCAAAAAACTCAACTGTTCAAATTCAGTATTCTATTGTTTGCAATGGGTACTGCGGTAATTTTGATGATTTGAACATCACAAAACTTCTTAGAAATCCGATATCGGCCCACAAAGATATATTCTGGAATGGAAATCTTAGGACCATTGTTGCAGTTCTATCATCAAAACAGACACTTGATTTAAACACGTTTGAGAAGCAATCTTACGAATGTCAAAATACAAAATCGTACTCCGAACACTTTCCGTTCTGCCGCATAAAGATATTGCCGACCTTAATGATTGGCGCTTATCATAACATGACCTTAGATATAATTTCTCAAAGAAGCACAGCAAGTAGCCGAGTCGGTTTTTATGCCTTAAATAATCAATATATATTTAATGATATGGCTTATCTGAATTACTGGTATTATAATGATATGCTTTATGTGAGAATCACAGGATTTCGGTTTTCCGAACAAGTTGGCTCGCAGTTACTTTATTGC
>JAQIXW010003551.1:0-12983 GCA_034700685.1 Willowsia buskii | reverse complement strand
TTAGTTTTCCAACAATAAATGAATGTTTGAATTAAGTAAATACATCTAAAGTGCGGTCTACTGTGCCGGGTTTCAACCAGTGAAAAAATGAGGATTATCGAAAATATCTGCAAATTTAGTTCAACACACATTTTAAACCGTATTTAAGCTACTTGTCGATATATCAGAACACTTGAATATTAATATGAGATTCTATGAAATCTTTTGTGTATAATTTTCTGTAATTACTTTAGTCAACGCTAATTGGGGTGACAAATGGTTATGCATTTAATTGACAATTTTATTATATGCTAATTTAATATGAAAGGATATTTAATTGTATAAGCCTATAAATTAGTAAATGTTGCATAACCAGATAAACTATTATGTAAACGGGTAATAAAAAGAAACAACTAATTTTAACCAGATATTTTAGAAAGGGTTTCAGATTTATAAAACTTTATTCATCAAAATTTTAAAATTCTAAAGACAGTATAAAAATTAACTGTATTTGCAAATCATCGTCCTTTACGTGGAGGTTTAGGTGTGGTTTCCGGCTGTGTAACCCCGCCCCCACCAGTTCTTATCGGTGCCCCTTCGCATATAAACTTGAATAATTCTTCACATCTGCACTTCTCTTCTACATAAGTGCCTCCCCCAACATTTTTAAACTTGACACAATTACAATTTCCTGTACACTCTCTAGGACACGGCTTTCCCGGAATTTGATGAACTGGACAAGGATTTTCTGGTGGAATGCAGGAGACTTGTGGTGCCGGACAGTTGACAGTTGGTGGGGGACAATCGATATCCGGATTTGGACAGTAGGTTACAACATTTGGACAATTGACTGTAGGAGCGGAGCAGTTTACTAGAGGCTTTGTACAGACAACTGTTGGAGGTGGACAGTATATCTCTGGGTCTTCACATTCGATCCATGGCTCCCCACATTTTATTGTGGGTGGGGGACATTTCACTATTTCTGGAGGGCAAAATGTCTCCACTGGGGGGCAAATAACTTTATCCATTCTGCAGTACTGTAAAAATAAACGTCTTAAGGCACCTGTCATAAATTGGTAGACAATTTTTTAAATGATCTTTAATAAAACTTACATCCGGTTTTATACAAATTGCCCAAGGTTGACACTCTTGATATTCGCATTTCGACGGATCTTTTTGCTTTTCGGCGTCACTACAATCTCTCATCTTTTTAACGCATTGCATACCTTGCTCTGTCAAGCAAATATCGGGCGTAGTGCAATTTGCAGTCTTATCTTTCTGCACATTACACGGCGGCTGGCGACTTACACATTGTGGTCGGGTCACAGTACATTTTGGGGTTGTTATTTCGCATTCAGGGGGATTAATCTAACACCAGAGGTGATTAATCCATGACCAGAGGCGATTAACCCATTTTTTATTTCTAAATTATTAAAATATATTTACTAATTTTTTATTTATGAAACCTACCTTACACTTCCTGTCTTTCACGACATTACACTTCGGTTCCTTCACATAACACTGGGGTTTTGTGATTTCACAATTTTCGCAAACCATCGAGCAATTTCCTGTGGGTAATACCTGGCATTCACCTTTTGACTGGACGACACAGTCATTTGTGGTGGCAGCACAGGCGGGCGTGGTCACAGTGCATTTTGTAGGCTTGCATTTCGGAACATCGACACAGGCGCCAGGTTTTGAATTTCCCCAGTTTTCGATCCAGGGGTATTGCGTTTCCTGAATTGAGATGTAGAAGCCATCTGATTGCTTGGGAGATTTTGAAGATGAAGGAGATGGTGATTTTGATTGTGAAGCTCTTTTTATTCTTCTTTCTGCAAAGCTGACAACATCGGACCTTCGTCTTCGTCCAGAATTATCTGTAAGCTCGATTCTTTCTCCGAAGAGGCCACTGCGGACTTTTATTTCTTTACCTTCGCTATTTGTGTCGATGATGACGTTCAAGTAGACCTCGACAATTCCGGCTGAGTCTAGTTTAGAGGCGACAAAATCTCGCTCGTCGGGATCTTCTAGACCGGCGAGGTCAAATGCTTTGCTGGTGTCACCGATCTTTTGACAGGCTAATATTGCTTCAGCTTTCGTTTTCTTAAAAAAATTTTGATTGAAATTTTGAGTTTAGATAAGAAAATTTACAAGAAATCAGTTTACTTTTAAGTATTGAGTTTTTGTGACTTACCGCGGTTTCGCTGACATAATATGTGGAGCTTAGACGCTGGCCGAGATATGTAAAACCTGAAATGTGAGAATTTTAACACTAATTTTCGAGTCGACTAAAATTAGATGGTATTTGGTAATTTTAATACTTTTTGTACCTGGAATCATTGAGTATGGAACCGCAGTTGCGGTCTCAATAGTGGGATGGTTGGCTTTTAAATTTTTATCAGGTACACCCGCTGAATTATTGACTACGGCACCAGCTCGCATGTCTTGTTTTACAAGAGATTGGAGAGTTTGACGTGCTCTTCGGATGTGATGTTCGGTAACTAATTATTTTTAAAGGTTAACTGATTAGGATTTTTAAAAATTTATGAATATTTTTAAATGTTTTACCTCGCATTGACGTATCCACTTCAATCAGTATCCCGAGAAACACAATAGCTGCTAGTGCGAGAAGTTTCGAATATTTGGAAAGTAATGATAACATTTTAAAAGCTGGTATGAAGTTGCCCTTATGTCAGTATTAGACTTAAGAAATTGTAATGTGCACTTAATTAATATATGCAATGTATTATGTATGTGTTAATTAAGTGCTAATTAGTTTGGAAGACAATGGACGCTTTTGGTTACATAACGAAGCATGTAACGAGTTCATTCATGCATTCTAGTAGTATTTACTGCACTCGCATATGAAAAAGCTTTGTGATGAAAAGGCACTTAAGTTTGATTCCATTGCTATTAAAATTCAACACAAAAAGAAATTAAAATAAAATTTATTGAAAATAATGTGGCGAGGAGGATTAATCTGAAGTTTGTTAGTTTCTTTTTCGATTCATTTTATGTAAACTCTCATACAGCGCTTTATATTCAGATTTCCAATATAAATATTTGCAAAATAAATACAAATTGATTTCTTTCTAGATATTGTTTTAAATGTAACAGGTCGTCAAAGCGTATTTTAGCATTAATAATTATTCATTTTTAAGGAGACCCGTGGTAATTTGGAAAGACATTCGATTTGTAAATTTATGAAATAAAATTACGACTTTAAAGTTGTTTTTGAAGCTTTAGGTTCTTATGCCATCATTTAGCTTCAGAAATATCAGCATTAAGCATTTGTTTCTCTGCTTGACATTTTAATAAAATATGAGTTGCTTATTCCTGTAAGGTTTAATGCCATCATAGAGAGCCCTTCATACTAATACTTGAACGGAAATTTACCAATGAATCTAAAAATAATACACACTTTACTAAACCCAATATGTATTTTAACTTGGTGGGTGCTCAGAGACAAGTGGAAACATCTTAGAAAAATTCTTACAGCAATATCCTCAAAACTTCCTTGTTTCATACTGTACTACAAATTTGTAGATTATTAAGGTACCTGTGTGATAAGTATGTATGTGTAGCAAGACACAAGAATCTTTTTATAGACACGAAATACTTAAAAACGCAACACGAACAAATGTTTTGCTTTAACTGTCTTTAAACTTTTAGTGGTGATCACAGCATTTGAAAAGCTACTCATAATTTAATTTATTTATTTACAAGTTATAGCTTCCCATTAAAATAAAAAAAATCACAATACACTGTGAAAATTACAGCAACATAAAAGATTTAACTGCCTTTGTAATATTGATAACTGAAAATGGGACTTTCAACTTATCACTTTGTGTTGATTATAGTTGGAACAATTATTCTCACAAGCTCAACTGCCTTCCAGGTAAGAAATTTTAATCAAAATTCTTGCAAGCAGTTTATCACTTGGGCCCTGTAAATGAAATAAATTGTGGGTTAAATCTAAAATAAATTTTTAAATGCCGCTTTTAGGGTACTATGGGCGCGAATTCGGAAGCAGTGTGGCCAATTAAGTATAAATCTGAAGTTCAAAACTGTACTCTTGATAATCTCGGGTCACCATGTGTCAAGTATCGATGCACTCAAGGCGAAAATATAAGATCTTGCTGTATGCTGGCGTCAGGCTCACCTAATACGGCAACTTGCTGCTGCATTAGTACAACGGATTGTTCTCTTGTCAAGAACCAGACCTGTCCACCACCACAAAAGTCTGATAAATCAAATTCTGGTATATCAGATTTTGATGCATAATTTTTATAAGTTGGGGAATATCTCAGCACATTTATAAGTTTTTATTTTGTTTTATGTAATTCATATGTATATAAGCCATTTGCCGAATTCATTTGTCCAAGTATTAAGTTTTATTATTTGTAATTACTGGATCATTGCCATTTTAAAAGTAAAAGTATGATGATTGATTTTGTTTTGATTTTTTAATTGAGTGTACTTAATTTGAATTTCAATCGACTTATCTGAATGTAACATTCAAAAATATGTTGAGTAAAATTTACAGAGATATTGACACTGTTTAAATAAAGTGTACTAAAATTAAATGCGCCATGAGTTACCATCAAGTTTTGAACAAAACATGAAGTTTTTAAAGGTTTCAAGCAAAAATATTGTGCATCAGCCGGGAATCGAACCCGGGCCGTCCGCGTGGCAGGCGAACATTCTACCACTGAACCACTGATGCTTCTTAAAGTATATTTCGTACGATTAGGAATATATGATTAGGGACAATACATTCAAATAAATTTAAGTTTTCATTCCGATAAGGGGTCGTCCATATGAATTTTAATAAAGCTGATCAACGTACGTTCACAGCATATAACACGTAACAACTCATGATAAAATTTTATAACCGTTTGATTTACTATATGAATGCCTTCTAGAGTAAAATGAATGTCTCGTCTGTGCAAAACAGAAGGTCATTAAAAAGCCATCAAGAACCCCAAACTGTCCACTAAAGATTTACTACCTTTTTGACAAACACCAAAAACACACTCTTGCCAAAATACAATATTATGAAGCCGTTTTAAAGAGAACAACTTTAACGGCAGCATCAGTGGTTCAGTGGTAGAATGTTCGCCTGCCACGCGGACGGCCCGGGTTCGATTCCCGGCTGATGCACTATATTTTTGCTGATTTAATCTTTAAAGCTTTATAACATTTCTTTTATTCTCGAAATAATACCTCCACAAAAAAAAACTTTCAGGTTTTCTTTAAAAATATTTAAAAAAATACCACACAACATATTATGTACAATATATTATAATCATATTTCTTTGTTCTCATAATTTAGCTTATATAGTCTTCATAAAAGAAAGGAACTTGAATGCACAAATCTGTGTTGCAAAAGCATGCTTTCTCTTTGATTCCATTGACGACATCTGTATTGCAGCCGAGCTTTCCCCCACTAGAACATGATCTGGCCACACGTTCTACAATGTTTAGTTTTTGATGAAGCACCGCACAATATTGACCTGTAAAACAAATGAAATAAAAATCTTAATGAATCTTTTCTACATTCGTAAAATTTTACCAAGTCAAAAGTAATTTGCAAATTTACTAACCTTGTTCGCACTGCTTCTTGTACTGTGGCTTGTTCAGACACCCGTCGATATCGTCATTTATCACGCTGCTGGGATGAGCTGGTCTTCCATCGGTGGTGTTTATGGACCCAAAATCTGGGTAGTTTCTTCTCGCTTCACAGACATAACAGCTTAGTGGCTCGCCGTCAATATTTTTTGCAAACTTTGTTCCATACATGGAATATAGTATCACAAGTGCAAATATCAGAAATATCAGGAGGATAACAGGACAAACTAAACTTTGCTTGAATTTTCCCATTTTGACCAAAATTAAATCCTCTTTTGAAATTATTTGGCAAAATATCTGTCTTCTAAGAAATGTCTAGTCGAAAGCGCAAAAAACGAATGAATCTTAGAAAGCACGTGAAATGAACTTTTAAACTTTTGAATGAAATTGTCCAGCACTGATTTATGAATGAGAGCTTTCGCTGTTTTGGTGCTGAGTACATGTCAGATTTGTTTATAAATTTGAGGTTCAAAACATTTGTAATTTTTATTGCATAATATTTGTCATCATAATTACATGTCTGCTGAAGGTAACAACAAGTGAAATCATGGGATTCTAGGATTATACGTTCAAATATTTTATTTTCATGAACCAGGAACTCCAAAAATCGTATTCCAAAAATTAGCATCATTTTGGAGAGATAACGCTTGAAACATGCATTAAGTTTTTTATTTAACTATATTTTAGCCAACTGACATTACACATATATATACATCAGCACATAATTTTTCTATACATCCTTAACCCCCTTTATAAATGTACATGATAAGCTCACTGGTATTTATCTTCGTGGAAGTAAATTTAACAATATGGATGTTAAAAGTTAATTAGCACGACCTGGTTTAGAGTAAACTATTGAATACATGCCTATACAAAAACATATGTAATTGTAAATTTTTATGAGCTTAAAATTATACTGTAAAATAGTAAAACTTTAAAAAATAAAAGTTTTCTGGTGTATATCCCATCCTTATCTTTTAACGACCGAAAAACCTTATCTTAATACTAATTACAAAGGCGCATTGCATTTGCTTTATGTCGTTGAACTTTTTGCGCTTTAGCAATTAAAACGTCTTTGTTGGGACAAACTTCCAGTTTTCCGGGTAGGAATCAGGATGACTGCATCTATTTTTAAAAGCAAATCAACATTGAAAATGATTGGTATAAAACATAACATTAAAAGTTTCTAATTATTTTTTTAGCATTACAGGTTTACCTTTGGATTTTCGTTCTCCGAGGACAAATACGGCAGAAAAGGTAGAGACAAACTAGCACAATTAGTAGCACCCTAAAAATTGTAAAATATGTAAACTCAAGTTTTCTCAAACAAATCCTTTAACTTCGAAATTAAGGAATAAATAACTTACACAATTGTGGTTACTGTGCTCTGTATACTATTTCCAAATTCCATAAAGCTATCACCCACAAATTTTCCCAAATTCTGGAAAAATCCTGCAAGATTTGATATCCAATTGGTGGAGTAAGACGTGGATGACGTGCCCTCAAATACCTCGGGAATTTGATTTCGGTGTTCTGTCATAACATCTTGGAATGGCATATCTGAAATAAATAATAATATAGGAAATTATAGTACTATCGTCTCAATTATTTCTACTTTTTAGGGGAAAAGATTCTTACAGAATCGAGCAAGCTGCTCTTTCGTCAGGGTTGGCTGGGTGGCAATGGGTGCCATGCTCGTAAAAGTATGATTAAAGTTTTGCTTAAAACTACGCAATATTTGACAGTGTCACTCTTTATGTTTCCAAGATAAGTTTTGAAACACAACTGAAACGAATTTTTTGCATATCGCGAACTTTAAAGCTAAAAAGTAATTATGGCTCAGCATTTTCAGCAAAATTCCACGTAAGTAACAGCTAATATGACGCAGATTCGGATCCAGGAATGTGGGTAAAGTAAACTTAATGGTGTGGTTTTTTAAGGCTTCTTATATACAAACAGGTAGTTTTGAGATGACCCATATTTTTTATTTCATTAGTCACAAACACTTGCTTTTGCTAAGCCATAGACTGGCTATGATTATAAAATAGTTACAATATGAACAGAAATTTGTAGTCATAAACCAGTTTAGTTCTTAAATTTTAATTTGTTTAAATAGTTATTTCCTAGTTTGTGAAATAATAATAAATATGTATGCTTTTTAACTATCCCAAATCGCAATATTTTGAGATAAAATTTGCACCCGGAAATGATATTTTGCCAAATTGGTAAATTTGCATTTG
The DNA here is from genome assembly GCA_034700685.1 of Willowsia buskii. Taxonomy (NCBI): domain Eukaryota; kingdom Metazoa; phylum Arthropoda; class Collembola; order Entomobryomorpha; family Entomobryidae; genus Willowsia; species Willowsia buskii. Next base: position 5,133 of record JAQIXW010003551.1, on the reverse strand, counting down.
TTTAGAGCTTTTCAAATTATGTAAATATTTTCAAACATGAATGCACTAGAGTTGTTCCATCTCCAATTTTACTTTCGAAATGACTAAGAATAATTTTTCATTATATTAGAAGTGCATTCAAATCATAATGCTTCGTGTGACATAAATTTGGTGTATGATGCATTTAGGTAGTTAAAATGATGACCAATATTAATGAGTTAAATGACTCACATAGTGCTGGACAACGTTTCATGTTATAGAGTTTCATGCATTTTATTCCAAGGACTTTACTTCAAATTTAAATAGCTCGTCTTTGCCAGTTCCAACGTATATTCATTGCGTTCTTTGCGTGTTATGTCGTCATCTCAACACAAATAAGAGAAAAGACGAAATCGAAAATTATACACATATTTTTCTCGTAGTTTCACGAGAACTTGGGTTATTATGAAATATGGCACAAGTGCTATTTTTTTCACAATACAGCAACTGCCTTTTAGAATTTTAATTGTTAGATTAAAATTGTGAAATTCAGATTAACAAATATTTAACCAAAATTCACACCATTCATTTAACTAATTTCTAAATAAATATTTAAAACAAATCATATCGGGCATCTCTCACGTTAGCTTTTTTGATTTCACCTGAATCAAATATTTTCTCTGATAAACATACAACAGACGACAATGAAAATGCACATAAATTTCATCATTTTTGGATTGGAACTATTTGGAAATAACATTGAAGTTCTTCCAACCAAAAATCCTAGAACTGAAGAGGCAAAGACAAGCTAATGACCATTTAGTGGTAGCAGCATGGACAATGAGTCAAAGTCATTAAGAGCTCGTCCCTTTAATTATATTATGAGCTTAAGCTGCATGCTATTAATGGAATCTAAATGAAGGATGGCTACTTGTTCTAGTGCATATTGCGCTTTTGCTCCAGAGCATTGCGAAACAAAGAATCAACATTTTCCATTGTTTTTCTGTATTTTCTTCAATTCCTAAATTACCAAATCTCTCACAACACAATTAACAAGTTAAGTTGTAAGTTACATAATACCGCAGGTATACGAAAAGACAATAGTGACATTGAACAATTAGCGCAGCAGCAAATGCATGTATAGGCGAGCATAATGTAATTAAAGCAACTGCTTATTACACACTTGCATTCACAGTAGTCGAGTCTTGCTGCTAGCTGGTAGCGCAACCTGACAAGCAAATGGTCAAGAGTGAAAATACTGCTGGATGGTGTGCTAATGGAGTTTTAATGAGTGCTGCAGACGAGTCCGATCATATCCTATTATGAAGTCATCTTAAGTCATCTGATCATTTTGAATATTGATTTCATTAGCCACTAGCTTGCACATTTCACATCCACATTTATTTAATTTCAAAAATTTTATTCGGAGATTAAAATTAAAAAGTTTACTTGTCTATTTATTTGTGTACAAGTAATTGTACTGATTCTGAATGGTAACTATTCAGTCGTTAAACAGGGAACTACATGATAAATGAATTGTTGTGTGCTAACAAATTTGAAATTATCTACACAAAACGTGATGCGTATAATGCTATAAAATATACATGTGCCAAATTTTAATTACCTTTTTTATTAGTACATATATTTTTTATACGCTTTTAAGTTACTTGTATACAAATTAATACATGTTATCTGCTTACTTCTGCTGTTAATTTAATAATCTTTATAGATAGATTATAATTTAAAGCAAAGCTTACTTTCGACTTTTTTAAAGCTTTCAGTTCATTAACCCATACAAATCCTACTAAAGAACAGAGACTTTTTTCAGTGAATATTTATACCCAATAATCAACTTCAGTATTCAGTTTCCGAATTTAGAAATATGTTGATATCTGCTCATGTAAAGCTCCCTGTTATCAGTGATGCTATTATCGTAGCTAGTAACAGAATAAAAAACGACCATGTCCAAATTGGAGAAAAGCATAGTCACATTTTACCCCATTGCTGCTCTAGAATATTTATCCACAGTCTTCTGGTCATATATTTTTTGCAAGTTTGTCCGTGCACATTTCTATTCCTCATATTTGAGCATAAATCTGATCATCTTATGTATACATGTCGTGCAACAACATGAATTTTAGTATAATTCTTTTTACAGATAAAGATAAAAAAATTATGGTGATATTTCACACATCTGTAGCATGCCAAGTATGACATGACATACCTCTCCAGCAATACTTTTCTTCTTCTCTTTTTCCACGACGCAATCTGCATTATGCTCCAACTTGCTACACCCATAATACTTGTATGATCCTCATACCCACTCTAAAATTGGTGACAAATGACAATGACAAAAAAGTGCTCGAGCTCCAATATCCTACATGGAAATTCTTACAAGCTTAAACCAGATTCTCTAAAAAAGCAATGATGAGCATACAAGATTTTTACGAAGCGATAAAAAAGGTGGTCCGGAATTCTTAATCCCTGACCTATATATCATGCGAGCATGCTCTCGTGCTTTGTAAGATTCTCCATGTCCACCGAAAAGCGTCACTTTTTTGCCGCTTGTCTTTTCTTCTGCTTCTTAGCAATTCCCTGCTGTGCTCTTATGTTATGGTTATGTTAAGAGCCATTTCCCTTCTACTACTGCCACTCTTTAAGTGCAAAAATCTGTCACATTTGCGAATATAATTAATTTAAAATTGTCTGAAAATTAAATATTTTAAATATGATAAAATGGAACATACTAACAATACACAAGCCAATCCAGCTTTAGCTGATGACATTAAAAACAGTTGTGAAAATTCTCAAAATGTGTCTCCAGAAGCCAGCAGTTCTTCTAACGATATAAGAAATTCGTTCAAAATACTAAATGCTCATCGAATTTTAATAAAAAATAAAGCCATAAATCAACGGAAAGAGGGGAAAGCACTGCTCCAAAGTAAACTATCAAAGTCCAGAGACGAGATCGCAAGATGTCAAGAAAATGAACGAATTCTCCTATCAAAATTTCCTGAAGAGGTAAAAAAAAACTGTCGTTTAGAATATTTTACTAATTATTTACAGCGATAATTACATCTTGGTTTTATCATTACAGATATGGACAATGATTCTCGGCAATCTGCATGACTGGAGGGATCTTACCAATTGTGCGACTACGAATTCATTTCTTGAAAGAATCCTAACCCCAACAAAAGTTGAATGGCTGTTTGGAAAAGTTTTCCCCATTATTTTCAATCGTCTAAAAGTTGATGATATCACGGATTTGCGCCTAGTTTGTAAGCAGTGGTGTTCCGGTGTGGACAACAATTTGGAGGAAATCAATCACACTTTAAAAAAAACTGAAATCGACGAAACCCAAGAATTTTTGGAAACCAGTAATGAGTTGATGGACTTAAACCACACATTTTCTGTTCCAGTCCATCCCGACAGCTGGGGAGCAGATAATTATGACGAAGATGAAATCCGAGATGAACTAAAGCGTCATCCAAGAAATCCATTTATTAGCCGTTCCCTAACTGTCATGGCAACAGATCCGGAAGATGAGGACATAGAAGATTTTTCTACAGAATTGCCCATCTTTTTAAGTGACTTTGGCCAGCATATCTTCCACTTGAGCTTAGTTACTGATGGCCAATTTGAATACAGGAATTCTCTTCACTGCTACACAACTTGTGTGCAAAGCTTATCAAAATGTTCAATGTTAAGATCTCTATCGATAACTGGTAGAGTAAAGGAGAAAAATGAAGTCACATTTCCACTGGAAATTGATCTTCCAGAACACCGATATTTGGAATCTATAATTATGGATATGGGTTATCCGGGTGTGCTCCAGTTTCAAGATAAGCTTATCAAGAAATATAGTGGTCAACTGAAACAGTTAAGTGTCCAAATATGGAATAGTTCCGCTTACCATAATATGAACTGGGAAAATCTTAAGGAGCTTGAAGTTAAGGAAGAAATAATGGATGGGATTTTTAATAGTTTGATCGCGATTAGGGCGCCAGTAGTGCAAAAGTTGATAGTTACTGTTGACAAATTAAACTTGGAACAATTAATTTGTTTGGTTAACCACTTTCCTGAGATCAAGTTTTTAAAGCTGAGATTCTCCAAAGAATTCTTGGGTTTTGATGACAAACAATTATTGGAAATTTCTATGAACAGCTTATCAAATTGTGTGAGAATAGAAACCTTGCAGCTGGACGAATCATGTTTGGAATTTGGGTTATCTTACAATTTCCTGATTTTGTTCCCATTTCTGAGGAAAATTTATCTTAGAGTGGACGCTGGAAAGGATAAGATAAAACTGAAGAATCCAAATTATTACCCGGAATCAGATATGTTTCAAATTTCTAAGCTTATTTGGAATCATAAAGATAAAAGGCCAAAGTACAAGTCAGATTTGTGGAGTGGAATTGATTCTCTGGCAAATGTTGAGATCTGTTGGGTAAACACTGTGAACATATATAAAGAAGATTTCGAAACATTTGAATTCTATACGAGGGAGGGATACAATAGACATAAATGTGATACTCAGGACTTGCTCAAATATCACCTTAAATGTTTAGAAATCGAGACTGAGCGTCAAAAAATATTAAAAGGAGATGTTTTAAGGGAACATTTTCTGGTTTTAAAACTGAATGAAAATTTGAAGAAAATGGATGCCAACGATGTATTTTCTGAAAAGGTGATAATCATATTTATAATTAGGCCTAATTTAAAGTTGGCATTTACTATTTAATTTAATATACTTATATTTTTATCATTTTATACAGATTTGGAAAATCATACTGGGGCACTTACACGACAACAATGATTTATTAAGCTGTTCCAAAGGCTCTAAATATTTGGAAAATTTACTTGAGGATACGAAGTCACAATGGCTTTTTGAAAAGGTGAACCTACTCCTAATCCCATTATATTTTAATAGAAATTCGTAATGTGTTGTGTAAACGCTTAGAAATTCACAAGCTACATATTTTTCCAGGCATTTCCAATTTTTTTCAGTCATCTCGGCAAATCTGATGTTTTAAACTGTCGCGCTGTATGTAAAAGCTGGAGCCATGGCGTGAACACATACTTGGAAAATTACTTCACTGTTAAGGATTTTGAAAAGGATATTTCCTTTAAGACGCCCATAAAACCAAATGGGTTCAATTACACTTATAGATTTTA
>JAQIXW010003550.1:0-12984 GCA_034700685.1 Willowsia buskii | reverse complement strand
TGAAGTAAAAGAAGTTTTTAATAATTCAACACTAATAGTGATTTCGTTTTTAAAAGTTTAAAACACAATAGTTTGAACGTTTAAAGTGGAATTTATAAACATATAACACGCATAGTCAGAATAATAATACCACTTGAAGTCTAAGTACAAAGCTAAACAATAATTGCTATATTAGCTTTGTAATCTCATATGAATTGATTAAAAAAACCTAACACATTTCGTTGAATGTGTTAAATAATAAGAGTAGAAAAGAAATATACGTAATATGATTTCCCTGATTTTATTATAATTCATATTTTCCGCATACATGCCCATTATTTCCATAATTCCCAATCTAAAAACAATGGAACAGCTTTTAACATTAATCAATAAGTAATAAAATGACACATTAGTATGGAATGTAATTGTGGAACAATGATAAATTCGTGGAATTTGAGCCATGCTTTGGTATAAAATGCTTCCCCGATATGCGAATGAGTTTAGTCTTCTCTTCACTACTGAAGCTGTTCGGTCTCATCGCTTTTTGTAAGCGAAGCAGGTTGGCAATAATTTAGTACTGCACTTCATCGTTCAGATTTAAAGTGGTAATTGCACTTACTCCTTAAGTTTCAAACACCAAACAACCAGCAATTCAAGCTCAGGAAAAATAAAGAAATAAAAATATTGCTATATGGATCATTAAAAAAATATGGATATGCGAATATCTGATTCACGAATAATAACAGCGCGTAGTGCCATTTGAATGTTAGGAAATGCTGTTTATTATTTCAGCAATGTAAATATAAAATCTTAATTCATTGTTCACAATTTGTGAATTACTTCATGATTTTTACTAGTCTCGTAAAAACGTGTTGCAATACTGGTAATACCACAATACAACTATATAGTGGATTAAATATTTTTACTAAATCACAAGATTAAGTATCTCCAGGGAGTCGTACACTCAGCGTAATTTGAAAATTGCTTTGAAACAACTATTTTATACAACAATTGATTTTGTTTTTTAAACAGCCTGAATAATAATAACGTGTGTGGCAATAACAGCCAGAAAAAAAATTATTTAGCTGAGCGCAATGTGAAGCAAAGTATTATTATTATCAAATTCATACTTTGACTGTCTTTCTCTTCTCACACACAATATTTCAAATTATGTGTATTGAACTTCTGTTAGTCGACGAATAAAACAGGTAACATCCTAATCACAATCATCCTTTCCTCATCATTCCTTTTATTATTATTATAACATTAGTGCGGACCAATACAATCAATCAATAGAAGGTCACTTTTTTGTATTAAAAATCTGCTGAGCAAATAATGACATGTTAGTGTTGGCTTCAAGTTGAAATTAAGCAAATTCTTTTACAAGATGGACGAGTTGTTTCGAAGGCTTGTTTAGTGCGAAGTGAACTCAATCGAAATCCTGATATGTAAAACTGGCAAAAATGCTACATAATATGCCGCTTCTGCTGCTGATGTTGATTCTGTTGTTTGATGGGTCTGATGATGATGCACTACTATTACCAAGTGCATCATCGATATTAGATTTTTATATACATAAGAAGTAAAATATTGTACCCTACACTCAGCATGTTGTAACGATAAGGAGCTAGTACGTGCCTTAAATTGGAATTATTTGACGGCAAATCAACTCTTTGGGCAGTTATCAAAAGGCAATAACCCTTGTTCAGTACAAGTGATTAAAGAATGTTGCTGTTGTATGGACATTGTAAGTACAGCCTCTTTAGAATATTTGCAAAAGAGTAGTAATAACTTACAAACAAAGGAGGAGAACACTGGCAACTTGCACTTTAATAAGTGAGTGCTAAACCAAAAACCACGCAGAAAATTCACAGAATACCATTCACAGTTCCTGTATGGGAAGAACATCTCTGAAAATGTGTCATTTAATCAACTGCAATCACGCACGCTGTCTTCTTTTTTTACGTTTTGTTCATAAAGTAATTCTGATTTTTGTCACAGATAAGGAATATAGGATCAACCTTTGCAATCAAAATGTAACTAAAACGAAAAAGAAGAAGAAGAAAAAAAACTTGACAGGTTAACTTTGTGTCGTGTCTTAAATGTGATCCTGCCATGATCGTTGCCGAAACAAGCTGCAACGATGCTATGCCTATTTGAAATAGTTTGAAAAAAAGTTAAGAATCAACGGCATTGTATCACCTTGCTCGAAGGGATAATAAGTATGATCGACTTCACTAATATAGCGAAAAACGAGAGAGGGGCATATCTAGCCCGTTTTCTTGAATTCTCAGTTTTCACTGCAACAGCAACATGACATTATACTGAATGGCAAGTTATGTACCTAAATTTTTTATGCGTGGTGCGTATAATAAATAGCATAATAATAGTGGCCAAACGCCTCATTTAATCTACAAAAAAGTTCTTAAGTGCTTCATACATTTACTTTTATTGTAGTCTTGTTAAGCATCATTGAATTAATGATCCAAGGACGAATTAAATAACACGATAGAAAGTTTAACAAGAAGCTCATAACATACTTAATCCAGTTATGCAATCTAGTTAGCAGCCGAAGCTAGATATTGATTTTTATAATCCACATGACGACATCACGATAAATAATAACATTCACAACTTGTCATATAATTCAAACGGTACAATTAAAAAAGAATTTGGCATTCCATCACCACCATCACAAATATACTTGCGGTAAAATATTTGTTGGAAAGTAATAGTCTCACAAAATACATAACGTCTCTCGAAATACGTTGTACAAAAAAGTAAATCTTACCTGTGCATTATTGTGGGACTCAACTGTCACTTCTACTCGATGTTTCGAATTTGTTGTGGAAACTGGGTAGCATTTTATAATGGCTATATCAGGAATTTTTGCACATTCATTAAAAACATGAGTTTTTTGTAAGGACCATATTTATATTTTATGTATATCAATGTAAGTACTCCTGTTGAAATGCATAATAGTAACAAAAAGTATACTAGTAAAAAAAAGTTGAAACAAGTTAACATCTCTCAACAGCATGTAAATTATTTCAGCATTAATCAACATTAAATCAAAAAGGTTTCCCGCAAGAACCGAAGCATGACCAAGTCGTCATATTCATGTTATCATAATTCTTTTTCCTAAGCCATCTCAAACCATGGAAATAATCTGCGAGCTTTTTCACACATTAGTGATCTTTTCTTTTATCTAATCTTTTATAAGACAATATTAAAGTATGAATTCTAGTCGAGAATTAGAGAAATACTAATCTAATTAAGATCTTTTGACGAAAGCAAATATGGTAATTTAACGGTTGGTCTGGCAGAGAAAAAACTATGAAAACACAAACAAAACATCCAACCTCAACCACCAACCTGTAACAATTTTAACCAGAGGATTACGATAATACCTAACGAGGGAGTTCTCCGCATTGATATGGACGGAGAGAGAGGCTAGGGAATGGAAATAAAGTCAAGCATATTTGATACTTTGTAAGTAGTCATTTTGGCACGCAGTGGTAGCCAAGTGTGCAAATTTCATTTGGTGAGAATGAGATGCAGACGTTGATAAAAATGATGTTAGAGAAAGGAGGAATAAAACGATAATTCGTAAATATAGTAAAAGGGTTGCACTCGCCGAAGCAGCGCATAGTGCCGGAGCAACTATATATTCTTGGCAAGTTTACTTTGTGGTTGGTATTCATTTTTCGGAACGAACATTGTTAAACAGCATGTGAGTGTTGTAAATAAGTCATGGGTAGTTAACCGTTTGTGCATTAGTTACATAAGCTAAAAAAATTCATCACACGGCTGCTGCTACACTAGACCCCAAGTGTAAACTAATTTTCTGCATTGTTAAACACCTGAATAACTAAATTTTTCATGGCTTTTTCACCATAATAATATTGCATTATTATCGTCATAATCAGCATCATCATGACGCTATGAATGAGCCAACAGCAGAGCGACTCATCTTGATCACCGATGCCTGTTTAAAATGAAGAAAAAAAATTAATTTATTTCTTTTAATGAGCTTTCGATAGTATGTTGTTTGCTACAATGGAAACCACCGAATACAATGGCATTTTTTATTTTTGCAAGTTGGATTATTTCAATGAGGAGAACTAGCTTTTTTAAAAACATGCATTATTATGCAGAAGTCAACGAACAAGTAGACAAAAGACTTGTACGTCTTGAATTGAGACAAAGTAGGGATCCCATCGAGGAAGAGAAGCCACACTCAAGTCAAAACCCGTGGATTCCTGCCGTGTCCGTACTAAAGCTTTTATATTACCACCACTGAGATTACAAGCACGGCGAAAGCGAGATTCCGCTTAATATATCTGTATAAAAAAAAGGGTTAACAGCTCAGCAAAAAACAATTCAGTAGCCTTTATGTAATGGCAATATAACGTCCATACATAACCACACATATTGTGTACCTACTCATCTAAAAACACAGCAAACATTACCTGTTTGTGTGACGTTATACATTATTACCTGTGTACAATGATACGTGTTACGTACCTATGTATTGAATAAAAGTAACGTAACATACAGACTGTGAAACTTGATGCTTGATACATTTAGTCATTGTTGTGGCAAATACGGCCGTCGTTGTAAGTAGTATATTTTTTTATTGTGCAGAGCTTAGCGCATCAACAATCAACACCAGCACTTTAAGACAACACATAAGAACAAAATGGATTGTCTTGGGGAGACTGAGTGAGAAAGAGTAAAGGACTAGCCTGTACTTGTCTGCTGCTTTTTTCTTCCCTTGTTGATACTTTGCTTTTTCTTCATTATGCTTATTCATCCTACTCTACTACTAATATGCTACAATGCAAATGCAACTATGTAACTTGTATATGTGTAAAAGTAAGCTACTTACTAGCATTACTGATGTACTACAACAATGATCTGTGTGACGTTTGTCTTTACGTCGAGTCTCTTGAAAGAAAACTGGGAGAGATGAAAAGATGGGTTTTTATAGCCGGAAGGCAACTCTCTTCGTATGTATTTGAATTGTCGTTAGTTTATACTAAATAATCTTAAAATATGTGTAAATGCCGCAAACAAAACTTGGGATTAATATGCGCGGCCTATCTTAAAATTGGGCTTAAAATGAAATGAAACGAAAGTTGCATAATATTATTTCCAGCAAGATTAAGACTGGAGCCTTCTTATAAAAGATACCTCAAGAAAATTTTATTGAAAAAATGCAATGACATTCAATTATAGTTTTTCCACTTTCCAGTTTTGATGCTTAATCAAATTGTCTGACAAGATTTGTTGCAGCGGACAGTTGGTGTCCCTATGGTGACAATGATGCTATTTAAAATCATGTCAACAACTGAGGATGAGGATTTGAAAAACCTTCTAATCTATTACATTTTAACACAATGCGAGTAAGTTATCTGGAACGACCGACAAACTAACCACCACATTTTAAGGCCACCGTCACAATTTTGTTGCCAGGCACACTACAGCACTGTGTCTAATGGAATTCTTAACTTGGCGAAGTTCGCTACATTGCAATGGAAGTAATAAAAGTGTAATATATTTATATTGCATAAAAACATCCCATCACTCCCTCCTTTGCACTTCGGGCTCTCTCCCTCTACTTGTGTGAGAATAAGTCGCATACTTTACTCACTTGGCACATCAAATAATCAAGCAGTTGTTGCAATTGTTGATTTCCATTAAATACATGCGTATAACGATCTCGTCACAATATCTATTCCCTATTACATATTATGAGTATCCACTTTAAAGATTTGTGTAGAATAGCAAGTATAAGTGCTACATGTACAACTGGCTTATACACGATTGGAGAAACAAGAGCAGACACAAGTAAGCAGAAGAAGCAATAATTACACCTTACATAGATAAAGAAGATGGCCGAGAGGAAGAGAATTAAAGTGCAGTTCTGCCGTTTGTACACGAAGTTGCACTAAAAAGTTGGTTTAGATACACTACATATTTTTTACTCACAGTACCTGAATACATATTATTCTGTTTTTAAAGCTTCTCCCTCTAAAAGGTTCAGACGGCACATTCTAAAAGTCTGTGATACAGTCAAGAAGCCAAGGTTTAAAATCGGAAAGGTGTTCAGTGAGAGAACCTTTAGTTACTTGCAAGGCTCCACTGTAGCAAGATATAGCAAGGCTGATTTGCCCCTTTCGCTTTGCTTTAAGTCTTTCATTTGACACTTCATAGCAAGACCAATATCATTATTACCAACGTTGTTGCTAGAAAAAAAAAAGTTTTCTGAACACAGAAAAGCGTAGATAATATGTATCGAATTCATCCAGGTCTCCCTCTACCTATAAAAGACTTTTGGTAATGTATGTATGTATGTATATGAACAGAACAGGTAAACAACACGTATGAAGAATAAGAAGATGCAAGTCGTTACAAACTTCGTCTTTCCAATTTTCAAAGATACAAACAAGAAAAATGAAGCACTGCTAGTGTCATGCATGTATGTACATATTATTCATGCTTTTCATTTACCTGTGACTGCATTGTTGTAATTGTAGGCACATTCGACATACACATGCGGAGTATCATACAATGTTGCTGCTTGATCATCATCACATCACACAGGTATACTGCATGCAGGTATTGCAGGTACATTCGAAGAGGCAAAATATTGTGTATCTTGAAAGAAGTATTTAGTTTAAGCATGTATTTTTTGTCATGTTTCAATGCAATTTCATTTTACTGCTAGGGTTTCTTCTACATGCTTGAATAGCGCATCTAAAAAACAAGTCAGAGACAAGACAATCACGCAACAAGTTTTCTTTTACCTGCTCATCAGTTATCAGTAAGCGCTAGCACGGTAAATATGTGAGTGAGAGGGGAATATAACGCCATGAATTCAAGCTGCTATTGCTGCGACAAAATTAATATCAGCAACTTGTCGCAATAACTATATTGCCCTTACTTGTCGTCGCCAAGCATTTCGTTGAACCTGTGCAAAGATTCTGCTGACTATGACTGCCTTGTTCGTGTAAAATATACACAAAAGTCTAAAATTGTGAAAAAGGGTTAGTCGCTCAGAATATTTGAAAAATTCATCAAAAGTGTAATTAATTATCAACCATTATTGAATCGTTGGAGGATTCTTTAGACAAGTCATACTTATTGAGGATCTGGATTTTGTCGAAAAATTTCAATTAAAGTGCGTCGTTTAGATGATCTGAGTGCAATTGTAATCCTCCTCGAATTTCTACTATCGTTTGACATATTTTTTGATCGATACTGTCATTCATACTTACACGTATGAATAATGTAAATGGTTGTCACGTGCGCTATTTGCTCCAGAATAGTTAAGTAGTTGAAATGTAAACTACGTGAATAGTTTCAAAGTTTATTTGTGTGAAGATGGGCATTCTATATGTGTTGCTATAGTGTGAAAATCAACCCTTTACAATCGTTTTCTACTTTGTTATTATTTTCGAAATGTAATGAGTTAAAATGTATCAAATCAAGTGGTTCAGATATTTAGCAGTGAATATTGATGGAACCGTATCGTCAGGTAATAATGTCTCATGCTACTATCCTTTTTTAATCTAAGAAAACTAATATGCACAACAAACTTTTGTACTTGTCGGTATTAGTAGTAGTTATAACGTAGATAAATACGCTTTTAAAAGTATATTAATGCTTGATTGAAGCTTTTAATAACCCCCACCCCTAATAATAACAAAATCGTACATGAAAAAGCTATGTTGCTTTTCCGTTTTCTAACTGACAAGACAGAACTAATCATATGAGCATAGCTTGTTCTAAAAAATGTATTCTACCAAATTGATTGAATCATTGTTCAACTTTGCAACAGAAATTAGTAATTATTTCAAAAGCAATCAGAAGATTCCAACCATACATGTGTATTTATTGTTAGTATTAGAATTGAAACATTCATTTATAACAACTTCTACTAGGAAGCAAAACACTAATCAACCAGCGTACTTGAAACATTAAATAGGCACGTAAAGTCATGCATTTATATATGTAGGTATAGAAACTACAAAATATTTTACCTACAGGTATGATTTGTCTTGCCCATTTTTCATTTACCTAAATAGAAAATAGATTTTTACATGGGCAACATGCATACGATTCACAATATCTGTCTGCCTGCATATTTGTAATAAATGCGCATAAGGGCTAGAGATACAAAGAGTAATATCTAAAGATAATGCACACGAGCAACAATATTTTCATTTCTCATCTTGTCCATCCATATATTCTTCAAAAAAGGAATAAAAAGGGATTTGAACTTTTCTTGTCTTTCTTGTCGATGAATAATAAGACTAGGCGGGTGCAAACTTGGCAAAGATTAATTAGACACAGAAAGTTGGATGCACAACCTAAAAGAACACAAATACCTTGATGATGATGATGACGGTGAAGAACGAAACACTCCTGTTGTTTTGCTGCTACAATGCATGGTCATCATCACGATCATTATTATTGAACCCAATCTTGTGCATCGTACTGCATTCGAAAGAAAGAGGGAGAGCTCCATGGCAATATTTTAAAGGCAAAGTGAACTCTAAAAATTCAAATATCACATATTATTATGTACCTAATTGTGAGCGGACCGTTGCCATGTTCTCATCAATGGGAGTTTTATAAACCACATTCTACCCCTATTACCATTACCATCTTTGCTCCACGGTGATTTTTTTCGGTTTTCGTCAATGGTCAGTTTGAATGGTATCATATTGAATGTCAGTTCCCTCCATACAGTGATTACATGTACTGGGAGACATTTATTTGTATTCATAACGAGCTATTATTTGCAATTTCTTCAACTCACACGCCAGGATTTCAAAGTGAGCGTAAAAAATTAACCGTAACAAAAAGTCCTCCAAGACCTTGTATGTTAGTATTTCCATATTGAAAAATGGCAAACAATCCAGTGACATGAAACGAAAGATGATGGGAGTCATGTTATAGAAAGCAGACTTGCTCTTACTATTATTATTAAAGCATAAAAATATTCTATCACGATAACGATATGAGTTGGCGATTGAAGATGTTGAAAAATCCACATTGAAAGCTCGTATGTAATTGACAATACAATAATAATATTTATCCATAACTTAAAGCAAACAGATAATAATGTCTGCGAAAACGAGCATGAAGCATGAACTCACGAAATTTTATCATTTATGGTTATGAAGCCTTTTTTTGATGACTACTGGTTTTCAAAGTGGCTCCGGTTGAGACACGAGTAATGGCGTGTGATAAGTCTAAGTAGCTATGCAAATTAACATTTCTATTGTGACATTTTTTCAATTAATGCCTTTTTTGATAGCAAAATTGTTTTTTACGTGGTTGTTGACTGCACTCATGCAGACTTGCTGAATAGACCCTGAGTTCGACTTTATGAGCTGACTGACGCATGACGGTGTGACAATAGAATCATGTAGTTCTCTAGTGGATATTTCATTTTATAACCGTTTGAGCTGCAGCTCCTTACTTTCACATGTATTCACCACATGTTTATTAAATAAATTCGTAAAATACTTTTCATGTTTCCAAAAAAATATCTAAATATAACTTTTTAATTCGTTTATATGTAGATATAAAATTTTAATTATATGGGCGCCTTGTCCTTTAAAAGCAAAATAACTATCGCTCTTTATTCGTAATATACTGTGCGAACCATTGTAGCATACTTTAAAAGAGTATTTCCTTTAAGCCACTTTACTCTTCTCAAAAAATTAGCAAGAACTTTCAATCGTAAATTGTCTTGGAAACATTGCTTTGTTATAAATCAACACATGCTTTGCTATTAATTAGAATCTGCTACAAGTAGGGCTCTGTAATAATTGGTTGTACTCTTTTATACACGAAGGGCAAAAGAAAGTGACACATTCTAGCAAGCAAAAATGCACGCAAGTAACAAAACTTGCAGTATACTAGGAGTAATTAATTTGTCAAAGGGAAAAAATCAATCGATTTCAAACTGCATGCATTGTTTCTTTAACATTTTTTGGTTGTCATCGCTTTCAACGACCTAGATAAAAGAATCTTATTGTAGCAGTGCATGTGGAAAAGTTGATGTGCTCTGCCCTTTCATTTTTTTACCAAGTTGTCAAAAGCCTTCCCAACTGTTACATGGTATTAATACACTGCTCATCATCAGTTGAATTATTTTGTCAAAAAACCAAATAAGACGACTTACTCTCATTATACGATAGCATGAGACCACAAACAAACACTACAAATCATATAATGACAGCTTTAGAGTTTAGAGTTCACAGTAAACCTGCAAAACATCCTAGCACGTTGCTAGGTCTACCCTTAGAAACTCGTTTACTATGAACCGATTGACAAGCGTATACTTTTGACTTTGCGACATTTTGTTTGTATTGTAGATCACGAACACAAAGTACACTCGAGTTATCAAGTGATTATGCTTTCAGCAAAAACCATACATTTTTCAATTCTAAGGAAGCTCAATCACTAGTTACATTGACTGCTAACAATCTCAAAAACGATTCAGATGATTAAATTATATTGAACACTTTTAGTCGATCACGCTTGGCAAAAAATCTCGCCAAGTTTGTTTATAATATTTACTTGTTTACTTATCATCCGCCTCAGAAGCACCTATCATCACTTTTGTTCGTTTGAGTTGCGTGGTATCCTCTGCATCATCATCGACATCTCAAAGATCACAAATATTTTCTGCTGACGACACCAATATCATTTTCATCATGACCGTTCTCATCACCAATACAAGTTCAGGTTTTATGGTATCTTTGCTGCATGCAAAACGAAAAGGAATTTTCATTTTTTCTTTGTGAAAAGACGTCTTTATCAGGAAAACGTGTAATTATGGGTCCCCGCATTTGAAAGCTTTTTTATTGTTCGCTGATATCATTTTTATAGACATGCCGTAAAAATTATCAACTTGGAAGTAAATGCGGTTTTTGGCATTTGGTATAAAGAGTACAAAGGACATTGTGGAGAAAATATTTTTTGGCATGAAAGGAATAGCAATAATATAATGACGATGTACGCTTTTGATCAGAGTAACTTCAAGCAAAATTCTACTCTTTATTTGCTTTTTCTTTCGTGAAAATGTCCATTCAATTTATCGATATGACGACCAAATATGTAAATTGAAGAACAGATAGAAAAAGTATTCATGACATATATGTACATATTATCATTATTACACAAGTTATTGTAAAAGTCCATTCGGTGATCAATTTTCCAAATTTCGTGATTTGACTAAGCATTTTTGACAATGCCGAATATCTTTGATTGCAACACGCATCTGTTGAAATGGGATACTTCTGTAGTTGACAGGTATAAAACAAGTGGCCATGTTTTTTTTCGCATGACAATAATGCAGGTGACTAATGTAATCCATTTATCAATGGATAAGAAGATAGTAGCACGTCTTATTGTACCCAAAGTTTATCGTGAAATATACTACCATGGTATATTATTGTACATTTTTATTCAGTCTTCGGATTTGCTGGACAACGCCTGAACCTGTTTCACTTAAACAAGTAAACTTCTCGACAGTAGATTCATACTTTTTTTCATTGTGTGACACAGGATCAAAATAAATACTTCATATAAAAACATAATCACGCTGTTCCATGCTTCATACGTTTCCCCCTTAACCAATGCTTTACATTTCCACACATGCAGCATAATTTTCATCTTCATGAATATGAATAGTTATCATTTTACGTACGAGTACATACATAATATGATACACAGGCAACAAGTAGAGAGAAAGAGAAATATTTTTACATCATCGTGATTCATGAAATACTTAAATCATCTTGGGTATTAATCCTTTGAAAAAACATTAGGAATGCGAAACAATGGCATTTTCTCTATATGAATGGTATGCAAGATGACATTACTTTCGACATTACTCATTTTGGAATTGTTGTAATTGACGACGACGAAGACTTGCTTGCTGCGAGAAGGGGACGATGGTTGTGTTGAAGGAGATGATGATGTTCTAATGTAAAAAGTGAGATAATAATGTGATATTTGAAAAGTTGAAGAGAGTGGTGATTGGTGATGATGATGGACTTGCGTGCACAACTTGAAATGCATACCTGCATGCATACACACACAAAAACTCGGATATAATAACGATTATGTTTTTCTGTTTGTTAAAATACAATATTACACAGCAAACATCTATAATATTCCTTGTCGCAGAACAATTGCCTGGCAACTTGCGAGGCACTCGTCTTTCTCGTCTTCTTTTTGATTTTATAATGCAGTTTTCTGTGCACGGTTTAAAATCCCATGTTTCAGCTTTCTAAACGCATTCCCTCAGTTACGTGGTCCTCCAAATTATGGCGTTGCAACTATTTAAAGTACTCAATCTACTATGAATTTTTGCTGGAATTAATTTTTTTACAGAGGACGAATCCCATTTTGCCTCAATGAGCCATGTTAAAAGCTTTTAGTTGACCGTTGATCAAACTTCGTGTGCAATGAAAATAAAACGAAAAACGCATAAATAGTAGTATCTTACAAAATGTCACCAAAAGAGAAGCGATGATATGTCGGTCTTCTTTATTCTTTTTGTTTGTGTGTTTAAGAGTACCTAAGGGAACTTTCATATTGTGTACTTTGCGTAATGCATTATTGATCCTTGCATTATATACTTTGTGTACAAATGTAAATAATCCTTGTTTCGGAATTCCAAATGTATGTTTTAGACCCTAAAATTTGTTAAGTCATACCAAAACTGGTATTAAAATAAAATGAACAGCAGCAGTTTTTACTATATGAATTTATACTAAATAACATTCTTCTTACATTCACATTCTGCGTAGCAACTACATATTATGTAAGTAGTACTTTCAGGAGGATGCTGATTATTTATAGTTTGCTTAAAAGTAAATGCAATTATAATTGATAATGGAGTAACTTTTGAAAGGATGAAGATCTTTTAAGGGTACTGTAAAAACATGAAATGACATTTATGTGCTGAGATAG
>JAQIXW010003549.1:0-12984 GCA_034700685.1 Willowsia buskii | reverse complement strand
AACATTCGAAAATGTTTCTGGAAGCGCGGATACAATTAGTGTTGTCTCTCGTTATTCATTGTTTAAATATTTCATATGGGTTGTTAGCCATGTGTTGACAGTTAAGGAATTTAAATTTGCTGAATATAATCCATTTTACTAAAATGAATCTTCCGTTCGCACTAATAAATGTATATAAAATAAAACTAAATAATTTTGGGGTTAAAGAAAAATCAGCACTTTTTGAGGATTTACAAGATACATTCCGTTTATCACATGTTTTTCATCTGGATCAACCAGAGGCTTTATAAATACTTGTTTTCGTGGACAACGTATTTTAAGAAAAGTTGACTATAACAACATTCCCCAATACTGCACGTTCCTGCCTCTCTTCTTGTATACTGCGCATCACCCTCGATAGTCAGTTGCCTAATAGTCGCCATTTTCTCTTTCTCCGAAATTGTTGTTCCCAAAAGCTATAAAACTTGTTTGAATATTTTATAAAAAACATAACGTTTAATTTCCAAATATTTAGCTACAATTCCACAGAAATGAGCTAGCATTTTTACTCAGCTCATCTCTAGCTAATCTTGGAAGAATAGTATTATAAACGTATTCCTGTATTTTGTTTTAAAACCTGACAGTCAAACAGACGAACCAATACTCTTAAATTTCGTCGTCAATATTACCCGTTAAATAGAACCAAATTTACGATATACCTTTCAAATAGGATACAAAAGTTTAATTCAAAAATTAGTTAGAGTTTTTTGCTTTTGTACTATTTAACAGCTTAAAAATTGTAAACACACTGTTGAGATAGATACATTCAAAACAGTCATGTCTCGAGTGAAAATATGCATTTCTTCTTTCCTGCTTTTGTTTCTGATTGCCCCAACCAGACCCCTGGAGTTGGGAGATGAAGTGAATCATTTCGAAAAATGTTACGTGCAAATAATCCAAGCGGTTATTCCCGGATTGGTAAGATCTTCCTATTTAATAAATTAAATAAGTAAAAGTACCGATAAATTCCAAATAAACGCCAACTCTCACTTACTAGCCCCTCCCAAGTACGTTCCCGGGCGTCTACGGAGTCAATAGTGGACGCATGTCTTTAGACATCCCTTCCAATTAGCCACCTTCCAAATAAAGAATCTAAGTACGCTTTTTTACACTCCCGCATGTACAACATTTTAAACCTGTGTGTATATAGGCGCAACGACAAAGATTCAAACTTCTGCTGCTAATAAGGCTGCGTATCTCGTAAAGTCTTTTCATACTTGAGAGAAACTGTACTTACAAACAAGAAACAAGCTAACATACAAGACATAAGAATGCCTATAAAGTAGACGCCCCTCCCACTTACTAGTCCCTCCGAAATAGAATCGCCGGTGTCTACGGACCAAAAAAGGGCGATTGTTGTTAGAATCCCCGGCGTTCAATTTGCGAATTTACGGTATTTAACTGCTTCGTAGCTTATGGCAAAGCTGAGTTAATGCATTAATTGATATAACTTGGTTTTTTCAAAATTTCAGGCCAGTCACAATGCCGTAAACGAAATTGGGTTTCCAGCTATCCGGTCCCAAGCAAAATACGGCTTCTTTGGCGCAGATCAGGGTAATGAAAGCAAAGTCTGGATACGAAGCAAAATAATGTGTAACAAAACAGTCGCACTGTATCTCCGGCGCCGTCAAGGTTTCATACTCAGCAACACCAGCTCAAATTTCTTATGGGGTGGAAATCTTGCCTGCACGCTCTACGTCTACGTTACTCCACTGAAAATATGCGAATCTTGGACAATGGCATATAATGAGACATTTGACCACGAATCCGAACTAAAGAGGTATTTCATTTATTCACTTATCCCAAGAAAACTGCTTCTGAATGGTTTTCCATTTCGTGTGTACAACAACTCTCTTGCAACCGCCAACACGTTTCGTGATAATACTCACGTCCTCATAGTCGGACATTGGCCTACAGCGAGAGCTCCATACGCCAAAAATATCTTCTGTATATTCGAAATGGCAATTGGTGCTCATTCAGTCAACATGCTATTCCTAGAAGTCAGACGGGCAAAAATGTTACAATTGAATCGCGACATCAAGAGAAAATATTTTCATGTCATTTTTGATCCCCACTACGGGGAGAGGGGTAGGCACGCACTAAACAACTGCGAAGGAAAAGAACTGCTCATGTACCTTTTTGCAGAATACGCAAAATGTGTACTTCAAAATATTACCGATGGAAGCTTTCATTTTGTTCCATTTTCACCACCTTATGCCAATTTTATAGATACGGTGAATACTAACAAAATATGGAAAATCTCGATGACCGATGAACTACCTGTGTGGAGCTCTAAATATTTAGAAGCGTTTAAAAATAAGGTGAATATAATGGAAAATTTACAATGGAAGTATGTCAATATCATATTTCCTGCAGTCAATAGAACAGTTTTGCCAGTTATGCTTTCTCAATCCCTTGTCGTTCCAAACACGGCAAGAATCTATGTACACAAAGAAATAGTTGGTGAATATTTACTCACAGCTGAACGCAAAGGCTTCTATTTTGTTACATGCGCAGATGTGGTTGAAACCGGTGGAATTACTTTTAAAGGTCTATATGATGTGTTCGACTTAGCAACGTGGATAGCTTTACTAGTATCTACTGTTCTAACAGCATATGTCTGTAGATTTCTTCCTTTAAACTCGCTTAAACGATGGGGAATGACAATTTCTATTTTGTTGGAGCAAAGTGCGGACGAAATTCATAAGTGCAGGATGATTGCAATTGGTTGGATTCTGGCGGGAATTGTTCTCTCGAATTTGTACAAAGGCGAAAACGTTACTGAACTTACAGCCCCAATTCCGGTGAAACGAATGGAAACATTTAAGCAGATTGTTCGGAATAATTTTACATTTGTCACGCCACTTTTCTTTCAGCACCTCAACTTCGGATTTTCTGAGTTTGACAAACTTATTATATCTTCAATGACGGATTCTAGCTTTCAACCTCTCAAAAATAATTTGAAAACACATTTATGCGTCACCTACGCAAGTGCGCCTTCGAATCTGAACCCGAAAATCTTAGAATACTTATGCAAACATATCATAGATCTGGACATAAACATGCTTATCAGCTCATTTTTGGAAAAAAACAATGATTTCATTTGGAATAGGATGCTTAATGAAACGAAATGCGAAGAACGAGTTGCATATTTAGACGAATATAAATTTGCGCTGAGAGCATTTTCTCAGATGAGAGCTAAATTTAAATTAGATGCAGATGAAAATCTTCAAAAACCTGAGGTAGTGGTAATGAGTAAAGAGTCATTAGCTCCAACACATTTCCGATGGCTGTTCAGAAAAGTGCCTATAGATTTTGCAAAGGTGGGCATACGTGTTCACTCGCTCGTGCATTCAGGTATAATTCAATTCTGGGATAAAATTTATCTACGACTGGAGACTTGGAATGCGACTGTGGAGCTGGCAAGATTTGAAGATAATCCCGAACCGTTATCGTTGACTGGAAACACAAAGGTCATATTCATTTTGTTTACGCTGGCGTTAACAGCATGTGTGCTAAAATTTATCCTAGAACTTAGGAAGAAAATTGAAAAACCGATCAGGTTATTCGTACGATACCTTGAACTGTTTTTAATTCTCGCATTTAATTTCGTGATGCAATCCAAGCGTCAGAAGTTTCCGCGAAACATTAACACCTACAAATCGACTACAAAGTGACCTGTGCATAGTGAATGACATTCTTAAAAATACTGTGATTTATGAACATCATGTGTAGTCATATTATGTAGCCAGCTAAATATATTTTAAGCATAAAGTGTAAACATTTTATGTGTAGCCAGCTAAATATATTTTAAGCATAAAGTGTAAACATGTTATGAAGCCAGCTAAATATATTTTAAGCATAATGTGTAAACATATTATGTTGTCAGCTAAATATATTTTAAGCATAAAGTGTAAACATGTTATGAAGCCAGCTAAATATATTTTAGGCATAAAGTGTAAACATATTATGTTGCCAGCTAAATATATTTTAAGCATAAAGTGTAAATATATTTTGTTGCCAGCTAATCATATTCGTATTTTAAGAAAAATTTGCAAACATATTATGTTGCCAGCTAATCATATTTTTATGTATTTTATTATATTATATATTATGTTGCTAGCTAAATATGTTTTAACAGAGTCTAAAAAAACATTTTAGCTGCCAGCTAAATTTTTTATAAAGTCTATCTTATTATGATGCTAACTAAATACGTTTCAAGAGAATTTGTATAAATAATCTATAATGCCTGCGCCAACTAAACATATTTTAATAAAAATGTTTTGTTGAGTCACAACTTGCCCCTTCTTACCTCTTTCTAATTTTCGCTTTTTTCAAACTACGCAACTTGGTGTTGGTCCTTGCAGCAGACAAAAAGACATCAAGTAGTAGAGAGCGAGTTCAGACTTATTTACTATTATTTACTATTTATTATTTATTACTTATTTACTATGTTAATAAATGAGTTTTTATTATGAGTGTAATTTATCTTTGAGCTAAGGGGTGCTATGATTTATAAAAAAATGTGCCTTAATTTCAAAAAGGATTTTCTAACATAAGCGCGATAGCTCACGCAAAACTCAATGTAATGAAAATCTGTTTAGTGAGTTTTGTAGAACAAGCAAAACTGGGAGGGGACTATTTTTTGGTTTTTCGAAATTCAGCTTATATGATCACTAAAACTAAGAATAGCACGTTGGTATACGGATTTTTATGATAAAACATTTTTTATTGCATTGAAAATCATGGTCAATATTCCAAATATTATGGCAAAAGAAGCGTCTTTTAAAGATACACAGTCATGCAAAATATCAGATTATTCTAAAAAATGTACGAAGAGAAAATTTATTTTTTCCCATTTTTTGGGTTTTTGCCCACTATGACCTTCGGTCTGCTCCAAAAACGGAAAACTTGGCATTTTTCGACTTTCCTTGACAAACTGATCATGATTACGACAAATTTGATCGTTTTTGAAAATTCGATGTAAATAGTGCTTTCCTTTGTACAAGAGTTACTCCTTATGGATTCGTTTATGAACATTCCACTTGATCCAGTTTATAATTCCGAGCCGTATGCTATTAAAAATAATAAATAAATTATATGTTAAAGGAGCCACTGAGCTATAAAAACATATATGACACCATCCCTTAGCTCAAAGATAAATTGCGCCCATAATAAAAACTCATTTATTAACATAGTATAATAAATAGTAAATAATAGTAAATAAGTGTGAACTCGCTCTCTGCTACTTGATGTCTTTTGGTCTGCTGCAAGGACCAACACCAAGTTGTGTAGTTTGAAAAAAGCGAAAATTAGAAAGAGGTAAGAAGGGGCAAATTGTGACTCAACTAGTCATTTTTTATTAAAATATGTTTAGTTGGCGCATGCATTATCGATTATTTATACACATTCTCGTGAAACGTATGTAGTTAGCATCATTATAAGCTAGACTTTAAAAAATTTAGCTGGCAGCTAAAATTGCTTTTTAGACTCTGCTAAAACATATTTAGCTAGCAATATAATATATATTATAATAAAATATAATGCAATGAAATATGATTAGCTGGCAACATAATATGTTTACACTTTGTGCCATATAGCACAAAAATTTATAAGAAATTACATTTTTGAAATTCTTCCAGTTGCTTCGAAAATTAGCATACCGTAACAATTCTGACAATTTTATATTTAGAGGTTGTTAATGCCGCCCTTTTCAACAAAACAAGAATTATTGAAATCGCTTGAGGCCCAAAGTGG
Organism: Willowsia buskii; assembly: GCA_034700685.1. Classification (NCBI taxonomy): domain Eukaryota; kingdom Metazoa; phylum Arthropoda; class Collembola; order Entomobryomorpha; family Entomobryidae; genus Willowsia; species Willowsia buskii. Next base: position 7,188 of record JAQIXW010003549.1, on the reverse strand, counting down.
GTAATCCAATTGTTAATATATTCTAAGGGAAATATATAAACAAGTTTTGATGCCAGCTAAATACGCTTTAATGAAAAAAGATGTAGAGATTAATTATTTTCATTTATTCTGTTATCAAATGTTTTGGTTTGCCTCATTACTTGCAATCAAAAGGCGGTCTACTGGGATGAACCCTGAAGGTAGACGGTGAGGCAAATGTGGGCCTATTCCCGACCGGAATCGTTTCCAAAAAGAACTTTTTGCGGTTTTTACCTATATTTCGGATACATATTGCGGTGTTTGTTAACTTCACTTTTAAAAAAACGTGTACGGTTTTTTGTTAACTTCTCACGCCTGCTGCGAGCATTGCACCACTTTGACTCTGACTGACTTTGCCAAGCACATGGTAGAGATTTTTTTAATTAATTCTGCAAAAAAACATGTAGTAATTAATTATTGGTTCACAATGACTTCTGCCATGCAGACTAGTATGTCCAAATTCAAAAGTAAACTTTAGTTGAATGAGAATAGTCTGATAATGATTTTTACTAAATGAGGATTTTTTAGTTTACGAAAACATTAGTCAGTGGTATGAAACTTACTATAATATCAAAGCTTCGTGATTTTATTAATCCAACAATTATGTTTCAGTCAAACTAAATCCACGATTACGCAAATTTAAGAGACTTTAATACGTCTATTTGAACTATTTTTTGTATTGAGTAATAATCTTGATAAAATGAAAATATATTAGTATGGAAAAAATTAATGATTATTAGGTATTTTATGTGTAATTCCGCAATTAAACGAAGTTAAGGATTTATTTTTAAAAGTGGACAAATTAATAAATCAATTTTATGTTCAGAAATACTTTTTTATTTTAATAAATCCGTGGACATAGTATGTATTTTTATTGCATCACAATGTAGTTTTATTTAAAAAATTTCTTATATTCATAATTAATAATAATTATAGCATAAAATCAGTAAGGAAACAACCAAAATGTGTATGCTGGAGCCTTTTTGGACGAATTCAGTGTGATCTAGGACGTCGAGATCGGTTTCGTTTTGGACTTGGGGGCAAACTTCTTGATTTCATGGGCGGGGGGCTTACTTGGCCCAAATTCTGTAAGTGTTGAGTATGACTTCTTGGTGAACGTTGGTTACTTTTTACAACACCGAAAGCTCTCTTGTATTCCAGAAAATCCTGAAGTAGAATCCGTAAAAAGTAAATAACAAAAGATGCGTATTTCTCATTCACAATCACTTGCACTATGCAGACTAGTGTTGCCACAACCATAACTAAACCCAGCATTAAGATCCAAACTAAAATTCTTCTCAAGATAATCATTTCAGGAAACGTGACATTTTTCTCCGTGTCGATAAATGTCTCACGTTGCTGATTTGCTTCAGCATAGGACCCTATGATATCCCACCAATCTAATAATCCTGACTCCCGTAAACGCTCACTAGTTTCTAGCATCCAGTGTCTATTCACTGTATGTATATGTAAAAAGTATTTCTTCGTGCCCACAGCTTCTTGCACACGAAAGCATTCGATATTATATTTTTTAGCTGCTACTCTAAATTTTTGTAAAAGTCGGTTGGCCCATCTATTTTCACCCTTCCAAATTGACTTTAGTGGGACATATTCCGTTAATGAGATTTTCCTTTCTATTTGAGTTTCCACTCTTTCCCCTTCCATTTTACAAAAGAATGAAACCGAGCCCCAGTCGCAAGGCTTCCAATTCTGATCTGTAAACCCATTCGCTAAAAGTTCTTTGAATGTTAAGAATGGTCTTAATTTCTCTTTAACAGTAACAATGCCAGTCATATTTGATCTGTAGAAATTCAGAAAATAGGTAGCCCCAACAGCCAATACAAAACAAATTGTCAAGTTGGTTCTTGTATTATTTGATTTCCGAACAAAATATTTCTGCACAAACGCTCTTGCATTAGCTCTGCAGTAAATTAAAGTAACTAAAGCCATACAGGTAGCGCAACAAACTACAAGCAGAATCCAACATGACCTTGTAAAACGCGCCAACCAGACGTTAAAGTCAACTGAGATTTTGTAACCTTTTTTGTAAACGCAGTAGTACCAGCGGGAATCTGCTACGTACTGCAGAAACATAGTAGAAACTTGGAAAAATCCTGCCCAATCATAACCTGTTTCCGTCTCATAAATGTAATTTGGTTGAAATATTACGTCGCGGTCTGATAAAGCTGTTGAAATGTTGTGTACTCTGGAATGCTCAACTAACAACATTTGATTGGACCAACAGTAATTTGCTTCTTTGAGAAGGCCATATCGTCTTTTTTTGTAGACAAGATCACACAAAAATGACTCCTTGTGTTTTCTAACGGCATAATGAGTATAAGTAGGTTTCACTAGATTGCTGCCAGACCAAAACAGATATTTATGGAAATTTCTAACACTCCCGGAAACTGCAAATATTTCATTAAACCTGTTGTATGTTTTAGGAACCCCGTTTTTACAGAAATAGTTGCAGTAAATGTGGAATTTAGGCTGCGGCAGAAATTCAACAATGATTTTTAAAGCAGGAGTGTTTCTAAACTGGTGGTCGTTCACGGTTCTGTCACACTTTTGTCCTGATTCTGCTTGTAAAATGCTTGTCACATTTTCATTTAAATCACTCGGAAGTATCAGAAGTACTGTATCAGGACTACGTAGCAGAATACCTGAAGTTATGGTTTTAGTGCGCATACCGGAAGCACTTAAATGAGAGGTGCATGCAACATCGACTGGCACAATAATCACTGGTGTCGTCATAGTTGTGTATTTATACATTATCGAAGGAAATTGGATTCCGTAAGTATGATTGAATGTGTATTGTGTATGTTGTTGGTGTCGTGCGTACGAAATCTGTTCTGGAATTGTTTCTAATCCAAAAAATATATAAGTTGGCGAAAATGTTGAGTCGATTTGATTTATCATTGATTCTAAGTCTACTAGACAAGTCGTACTTACAATGCAACCTAACAATATACCTAATCGTATCATTGTATGTTTTTCACGCATTTTATTGCTTTAGAATTATAAGCGAGAAACAAATACACGTGATATTTCAAAACAGTGGGATAAGCAAAAGTTAAATTTTACGAGGTTCAGTATACAGTTACAGCAGGTTAAAACTATATGCTTTGTTTAAAGAAAGTATTATTGATATTTAAAAAATAAAAAATAAAATATTGTTCAATGGTTACGTGAAAGATATTTCTTGTGTATATACTTGTGTAATAAGTTATATTTGTAACACGGGGCAAATTGATCAGCTATTGTTAAATAACACTATTTGTCTTCCTAGCATGAGCAACAGTTTTAATCTATTTTGATTCTGTCATGAAAATCTACGAGACAAACTTTGAGGAAACAACGTCATGAGGAAACCTCTTCCGATGCTAAAAACTATTTTTTAAATAACAATTATGAATTGTATTACCTATTTCTTATTTTGATCTTACATTTTGAGAAAAAAGGAACATGAAACTTAATCCTAAATCTCTTGCATTGCAATTCTGTCAATTCCTTAAAACTAACATTCGAGCTTATGTATTTTGTGAGAATGTATAGTTATAAATCTATATTTAACAATATGAATACTAGTTTTTTCACAGCCAAATTCAAAGTTGCAACAGCTATATACTTAAATAAATCAAACTACGCAGTCTCAAATATTACATCGGATATTGTAACGTAAATATTCGCTAACCAAACAACGAGAACCACAGCTTATGAAGCAAGCAAATCAATGCAATGATTCGAACCGCAAACTTTATATGTATACAATTACGATAACAACTGACACGCTATAAAGTGATATGCTATTGCTAAGCTTGTATGACTATTATCTAGCTTGTAATCTAAACCAGAACCGTGAATTATATATTTCTACTAATTTGTATTTTAGCACAATAAAATATTTAAGATCAAGAATTACTGTAGCTATCTGATCAACAATCCATCCTAAACATTTACCAACGAGCCGTGTTCAAATATTGACCATTTTTTTGTTCAGCCACACCCTAGCTTTAAGGCTGCTAGCAACAGTATAATCAAACCATGTCATATCAGGCGTGTGTAACTACGGATTAGAATACCTAATCCTAAATCTTTGATTTTCACATTTAATCACAAACACCAATTCCGAAGCCACCAACCCTCATTAACTGCTTGATTGCTGAGTTATGGAAGTTTAGTCAACGAAAATTGATAACGATCAGCTCGGATGACCCACGAAACGTTTTCACAAGCATGAAGTATAGTTTATTTGATTTGAAATTTAATATGTAGTAGTTGTTGTACCTATTTGTGATGAACATGGAAATGTTTAGCTGTGATATATTGTTAATACATTAAATTTGTTTTTCCCTACATTACCAAGAAAAACTACTTGTAAATAAATTATATCGCTAACCATAATCCAACCTGCATCGTTAATCGATTAACATTTAATGACCAAATAAGCAGTGATTGGAATTGATATTAATCCCCAATCACTATTAAAAACAGAAACTTTAATCACTAATCACTTCAGAAAATTGGGATGATTACACAAGTCTGCATGTCAGGATAAAAATATCCATATTCCAAACAACGTGAATTATTTTAAACCCACATTTTGGGCACGTGGATGGTTACTGGAAGGGAGTAGCATATTCACCCTATTTTTACTAAAACAACATTCCACTTTCCACGTGGAGATAAATTTGTCTGCGTAAACATGTTATGCTGCCAACTAAATATATTTTAAGAAAAAACTGTAAACATGTTATGCTGCCAGCCTAAATGCGCTTTAAGAAAATACTGTAGACATGTTATGTTGCCAGGTAAACATATTTTAAGAAAAACCGTAAACATGTTATGCTGCTAGACTTATTACGTTAAAAAACTGTAAACATCTTATGCTGCCAGCTAAATATATTTTAAGAAAAAATGTGTAAACAAGTTGTTGCCAACAAGACATTTCGATTGATCTTATTTATTTTTTGGACGCAACAGTTAAAATTATAAAAAAGTACTGCACGAGTATTATGTGGTAAAGATGGCACCAGAAAATGGTTTTTCTGCTACTTTTACCTCTATTTCATATACCGTGTTAATATACGTGAGCTTTAATTGAGACTAGCTTATCTAAATATCGAAATTTTTGCAATGATAACAATGTTTATGCAATCTGTCATTAAATATGTTTCAATTTTATGCTCAAGTAAAGTTCAAATCATGCGGGAAAAAACCTATCAATTTTACCCCTTTCCGGCAAGACAAAAATGCCGACCCTTCGACGGTCTCATTATTTCGATATACTGGCATTCTTAGTTCTTAATAGAGCAAATAGCTACTCTGTCTACAACAACGTAAACCCAATGTACAAAATGTATGCTCCGCCAATCTCTGCTGAAAGCACAAGCTAGCAAAGTGGTCGGGAATATATTTATGATGATTTTTTAAAAGCTCTAGTCATTTTCAGGGACCTATGTTTTGCTTGTTATTTTATCATTATCTTAAACTACTTTGAATCTTCTGGTTTAAGCTCAGCTCAGTTTAATCTAAGCCTCAAATTAACATCAAAGCCAAAGTCCTCCTAAGGTTAATCAAGTCGGCAACTCTGATGTTTTCATAACCATCAATTTATTGTCTCGGTTATGATTTGTTGAAGTATAAAGGTGAGCAAGGTCGTTCCACGATTCATACAATCCATCTTATCGCAAACCCTCACAAGTTTAAACCATCCAGTGTCTATCCACTGTATTCACGACAAGTTAATACGGCCACATGCCTACTTCTTCCAGCACTCAATGTTATAGGTTTTGGCTTGTTTCCTAAATACGTGTAAATGATAATCCTCAACCAAGATTAAATTTAAATGACTAAGGTTAATCGACTTGGGGAAAAAACATACCAATAGCGTGACTTATTTTAACGTAGTCTAGAAAATATCATGCCATATATGTAGTCCTTGCAGATAAAAACATACAGCTCTGTCATCATCCAACATGCACATGTTAAAGCCTACCAGTCATAATTGTACTATTACACGCAAACAATATAGCACTACCAACGATAACTACTTTGTAATAATCCATTTAAAATATATGTGTATTCAGGGAAACAATAATTTTTAAATCGTATTCTAAAGAACTGTCTGTCTGTCTGAAGGAATATCTGCACTTGAAGTTCTGCTGGCACAAAAAAATTAATAATACTCCATGAACGTAATACTGGCATTAGCAAAGTTTTAATGCAAGTCGATATTTAAAGGAAGAGAGAATTGGATAAAACAATAAATTTAGCTGAGTATTATCAATTGTATTCAATCAAGTAGAATCTCAATAACCCGTATCAATAAACAAACATAATCTAAAACCTAAGCGTAAAAGAGAAATCAGCACTGTCTGAGGATATAAAAATTACATTCTGTTTATCACATATTTTAGGTAATTAGTTAGTTTGCTGCGATATGGGAGGGCCGACAGTCCGCACACAAAACATATACATACAATTATTGTTTTTGCCTTAATAGTTCACAGGATGTAGAAATAATTGTTTTTCAACCCACTTTTGTGTATACTGCGCATCACTATGGATACTCAGTCGTGTCATAGTCGCCATTTTCCTTTTCTCCGAAACTGCTGTTCTAAATGCTACAAAACTCGTTGGAATATTTATAATAAAAAGTTAAAACTCTAAATTTTCATATTATTAGTTACGATTTCAAAGAAATTGGCACACAAACTTCTCACTTAGACTATTCTGTAAAATTGAATATACGGAATCATCTCAAAGTTCTCAAATGATTAATCAAGTTTCTTTCTCCGATTCATCTTTAAACACGAAACCCATTTTTGCACAATCAATTTCTGAGCGAGTTCAGAAAAATAGAAATTAAAGACATATCAATATATCTTTTAGACACTGATAATCAAACATTCAAAGCATAACTTTAACTTCAAATGCCACTGTGAATATTAACAGTTGAATTTACAACAAACCATTACAATACGAGATAAACAGAAAGTTTAGCTCGGCACTTGAATTTGCTACATCCAAAATAGTCATGTCGCGCTTTTCTGCTTTCCTGCTTTTGTTTCTGATTGCCCCAACCAGATCCCAGGAGTTGGGAGATGAAGTGAATCATTTCGAAAAATGTTACGTGCAAATAATCCAAGCGGTGATCCCCGGTTTGGT
>JAQIXW010003548.1:0-12986 GCA_034700685.1 Willowsia buskii | reverse complement strand
AACATCAGAAAGAGTATAACATTCCCAAAATCTCCCCGTTACAACTGTACTTTTCTTACTTTTATCACGTTCGCATCTTACGTCCATGAAATTCAGAAGCTAAAAATCAAGACTAGGATGAAGTGAAGTGTACGTCACGTACATACATGTGCATGTTAACTGCAAACTACAAAGACATAATATTATAACTTAAACGGGAAACAATACCTTTCTTACTGAAGATCAGCTATTTTTTACTTGAAGTAAATTGATTGTTGTGCCCAACGTATGGTTGATTCTACGAATGTTGTGTCACTAATTCAAAATAATTATAATTGGCAATTTGGTAGGCTTTTCTTTAATGCAAAAATACTTGATTCAACAATGGAAAATGGAGTTTGAGATCAGGTTTTCATAGCTGGTGCATATTCTAATCTGTTATGTGTTGTATCACATAACAATCATTACCTATCTTGATTTCTCCTGTATATCATTAGAATTTGAAATTGGAGTGACGTAATATTTCTGTCGATGAAGCCAAAGAACATTCAACCAGAATGACTGATGTGATGTATTATTATGCTGCATTGAAGCCTATATACGTGCTGCGTCACAGTTCCCAGTCACATGAAACGGAGCTTTATGAACTGTTGCACTATAAATGTAAAACAGTATTTTTAATTACATGAAGACTGGTAAATTCAAATGTCTTATATTATTCGATGACCCATCCTACACGTCAAACGATATGCGTTAAAAGTAATATATCCGTCGCTTGTTTAGTGTGAGAACAATGTCGTGAACAATGCACAACTAGTAACTATGCTGGCAGATGAGGTTTCCAGACGTAGGGAGGTCGGAGAGGTCAAAGCACAACAGCCCTGTCGGGCATCATACGAATGATGGGATGTGTGTTTAAATTGTAGTGAAAAGCCAAGACTTCAAACTACAATCAAGACACAAAGTTATTCAATTAATTAATCTAAAATTCAGGAAAAGGAATTAAGCATTCATCCAAGTGACACTCCAACGCTCAGATTCCATCAACGCTCAACTTTTAAAGTCCGTAATTTTTGTATGATTGATGTTTCTATGAAAAAGATTATGTAGTAAGGAATATATAATGCAACCTATATGGTATCTCATCCGCAGAGGTGTTAGTTAACCAGTTCATAAGTCAAATGATTGTATCACTGCTATGTTATACTTTTTCTCGTGTGTTCTGTGTAAAGATTTCCATAAAGGTAACCTGAGTTAATTATTGCTTAAAGTGAAAATTTAATGTTTTTCTATTGTGTGCTTTCAAACGACAAAAAACACGTGAATGCAACCAAAAGAGAAATGAAAAATTCTTTCATGTTCTTCAAAGGGTTTCGGTAATTGAGCCGTGAAAATACTTATAAACACTAACCTCAATGGTATTCATTTGCAAGCGGAATTAATAAAAGGCTTAATTCAATATTACTACTTCTGTGATATTTATCGTCGAAAAATCTAGAGTGTGTTTTTATGTCAGAGGAATCACTATATCTGTGTAGTATTCAAACATAATATATGCATTTTATTACACACCACTTGTTACTTGGACTAGTTCTTACAGTTGGACCATATTCTAAAAACATACTGACAACTGAATAAAATCATTATAACTTATTGCTTTGAAGTTTTTTTGCTCTAATTTAATTTTTTAAATTTATATGTTGAAAATGACAATGAGAGAGAAGAGGTTATGGCTCGTGGGAGGAAAAAGTGATTTTCAGGAATTTGTTTGCTCATTTCAATTCAATAATTATGCTTTCATACATCAAAGGCATTTACCCAATTCAACTGGGTCCTATACGTTCTTTCATTTCTCATTCATGCAGGTATGCAATGCATACTATATGGTACATATGAGTATGAGTTAGTTGGAGTACATTATTACGTATGTTAGAGATAAAAAGCACCATCAAGCATCATGTCGCAGATTCATGGCGAACAACAATAAGCCGTAAAACTTAAACCTACGTTAGGTTTCTGTATTAGATCTGAGAAACAGTAATATTATACTAATGTACATATAATGAGCTGCTGAAGGACTGGGAAATAAATTATGAATTCAAATGTTTTTGATGAGTTCTGCCAAACATGAAACAACTCTAAACCTACTGGAAGTGGTTACTTAACTTTTTCGTGGCAATAGCACACTTATTTGGTAACAAGTATTTAAAATATGACATAATAAAAGTGCACACAAGTAGAAAGGCTTTTACTGTAGGTTTAATTTTCTCTTTTTAACATGTAACGCAAAGTATTATATCATAAAAGAGCATGAAAACTAGAGCTCTAAATACACCTGAAATATATGCTATTACTATTTCCCAGAATAAAACGTTTCTTTAGCTTTGACAGCTGCGTCTAAAACGCAATTATAACAGCTCTTTTACTATACTCATATTATTTTCTGTATCTTGTTTTTCTAACCCAGAAAAGTTTAACAGTTTTAAGTGTACAGGGAAATCTATGTGTTTTTTTTCTTCACTTTTCAAATCAGCAATGGGACTCTTGACATCTCAAGGTGAATTGAAAGAAAAATGTTGTGCGACTTCCCCAGTACCCTGCTTAACACTTGTCGTGTTATAGAACACCAAAAGTGAATATTGAAAAAAAAGTATCATTGAAAACAACAACAAAAAGTTTCAAGACAAAGACCTTCGTGACAAAGGGAATCTTTGTGACATACGATTACAATACCTAAGAGATGCATGTGTGCACTTTACAGAGGCAAACTCTCTCTTTCGTTTTTGCTCCAGAAAGGGACTTTTTACCATCCTTGTTCGCATTTTTTTATTTCTTTTGTTATAACACGTTTGGTTTTCATTGATGATTCAACCGTATCGTATTGAAAGTGCATAAAACGATTTACAAGAGCTCGCATATATGTATATTGAAGCTGGTGCAATATTATTGAACTGGAGTTGTTTATGTTCATGGGTAATAGAATAATAGACCTGGAATTGCGTCTTTGCTTGAACTACTTGGAAGAAGGGATCAAAACTATTTTTTTGTTTAATGCCCATAATGCCCAACTATTACAGACTAAAATCCAATAAGTTCTGGGAACCTAGAATTTCAGTTATTCTACAATAGCCTCTGCATGGACTTTCTATAATGCTGAGGCAGGTTTTTCCCTGCGTCTTGGGCCAATAAAAGTGAAATGAAATGGATAATGTTTAAACCCCAAAAAAGTACTCTGACCTCGAATTCCTCTTTTTGATCAAATGAAATCGTAAAAATGGGTATAACTAACAAGAATCGTGGTATCTACCTGGTCGTTAACATGCTGCATCTTTCGTTTGCAAGGTATGCAACAAAATAATAACTGGAGAATCGACCTGCTACTTTTTAGGTTTTTCCCAATGATGATATCCATAATCCATGTAATGTACAAAGTAAGTAAAAATTTGTTATTAGTAAAACTCTTGCGGGTCTTGTTAATAGACACCTTATGGCCTGATTTGTGAGCAAACTTTTTTTTCTCAAAAAAATCTTTTGCTGGTGAAGGGGAAAAATAGTGTTTTTCTGTCTTGGAATCAGAAGGGAGCTAGAGATTCTTCCGTCACATTGTTGCTACTTCCTTGTTAGTAAAGAAGCAAAACTTTGTCGATATCCATTATAAGGCAGCTCGTTCACAATTTTCTTGAAATGGGGAGACCTGAGAAGGTAGGTTCATCCACCTTTGCCATTACACATTTATTTCCAAGCATAATATATTCTCTCTTCTCTCTCTTTTCTCAATCCATTATAAAGCAGTAAATTTATATTAAATTCGACATGCGTACAACTTTGCAATCCTTCTTATCCATAATGCTTTGTGTTTATAATTCGATAGTTTTTAGCCTGAATTCCTTTATAAAATACATGAATGCGTGTCAAATGGTAACAGCAATTATATAAGTGGGTATTACAGGCTATTGTTTTTGGTTGCAAAATCAACTAGTAGTCCACTGCGGGATATTACTATAAAACTAACTACAAGTGTTACTCTTTGTGTACAAAATTGCAACAGATATGTGGGGTCTCTCCTACGACGGCCAGCCTGCTCATGTTGTTAATATGGCAAGGCCATGTTCTTGCGTCGACCATTTTTCCATTAAACTCCGTTTCCAAAATCGGGTTTCCTCAAGATTCGTTTTCCTCATGGGACTTTGATGACGATGATACTGAAATCTCCAATGGGGAATACGCCAACTTCTTCTCAGGTAACGAGTTCATAATATTATATGACTTTTAGTGCTGTACATTTACGAACCTGTCACATGCCGTTTTTACCAGTGAAATTCTCATACTGTTTATGAAACAATTTATTATGTGTCTGCTTCGAGAGAAATTATGTCCTTGTCGCTTTTGTGTGGGATGATAGAATGGCCACATATTCAATTTTGGTATAATTTCTAACGGTTTGTCAAGCCAAGCAAAAAGTAGCAACAAATTTAATAAAGGCAAACTTAAAAATTGGATATAGACTCACAATCAGACCTCATACTACTTACTGCAACAGCACGTGTAAAATCATGTATTGAGCAATCGACATGTAGGCCTATGCGTACAATCCGGATTCGACAAAATAGAACGCTTCTCATTTACTAACACTCCATGCCATGCATCCATTGAATTTGTTTATTATCGCGCTCTATATAATAATAATTTCTATTTCAAATATTCTCATTATTTACTGATGTATGCGGTTTTTTGTTGAATTGTAAGTTAAACATATCAACCTTTGCTTTCGATTCAATACCTAAATGGGTCATCTTCTCCTAACTAGCATAAACGTGCTTTAACTCCAGCTTGAAATATATATTGCCGTTGTGACATACGAGGTGAAAGCATTCGATTCACAGTGAAAGTATTGAACCACAATAATTTTCCAAGCATATGTTGTTGTAAAGTAAAGAGACACCTTATTGTATTACCGTCGTCTATATAGACGTCTAAATGAAGACATGACTTGTTTGTAGTTTAGTCAAATGTGTGTTGGTGACAGGAGTCACGTTCAACGATCAATTTTCCTCCGTGCATAAGTTCTTGTTCTCCTTTCACATTCATGACACATATCAAAGCAAAACTGCCGGGTGTGAACAGAGCAAATGATGTTTCATGTTATGTTATTTTCTTGTGGTAATGGTGGTAAGGAACACTTATTGATTTCGGTTTCTTGATGTTTATATGAGATGATGAGCCATACGCTTGTGCTGCTTGTTGTCACATGGATTTTTTATCTTCATTCCAAAGACCAAAATGAATAAGAAACACTAACCATCACGGCCAGAAGAATTCTCTATTGCTGGGGTTGAAGAATATTTTTAACGATTTACTGTTGATGACGGTGCTCACTTGTCATTGAATCAATGACGCGAACTTTCAGTGACAAAAGGCTAAAGAAACCTCTCTCCATGTGATCCCTAAATTGAAGTATATTTGTTTAGCAATTAGGAAAAGAAACATGAGAAAGTGTCCGGGTAATCCTTAGATGTGCTTGATATCAGTGCTCAGAAATTGACGTCTTTATTTATTGTTTTTCTCATTTGCTCATTGCTTCTTGTACGTTCTTGGAATCGAAATGTGTAAGCAGCTACATAGAAAGAAGGCAGCACTAATACTTTGGTTCTGGAGGTTGATACAAGATTCTGTTTTTTTCTTCTTCTTCTGCTTCCAAGATAGTTAAGCCTATCGTCGTTGTGAAGATAATGAAACAAATGATTCTCATCATCAGCCTCAAATAAGTACATGAACTTTTCTTTTGACAGTGGCAGCGCAACACTTTCTCCATTCATCTTCATCTCTTTTCACTGATTCTATTGACATGAATGAAAGCAGGGCCATGGTAAAATTAGACCAACTTGTCAAGAAGGAGAAGTTTTTCACAGAATGCATAAATCGTTGTTCTTGTTATCATCAGTTGAACAAAAGATGTTATCATCCCATTGGTTTAGTAAACAACGCGTCCAAGTCACAAACAGAATAGATTGGTATCGAAAAGTTATAATAAATTTGATACGGAAGAACCGTGTTGATTATAGAATCTTCTTGATCATTTCCATCATGATAATATAAGTGGAACAAAATTTGATGCATTGAAATTATGTAAGATAAGTCCCAGTGACTAAAATGGTGTCATATTCTTGTTGAAACCTTAGTAGTCATATCATTATTCTTGTCATGTGGAAACGCGAAACTCATTAGTTTGATCTCGACTTGATTTATTCAGCATGGCTCATAGCTTCCTGCTGTGCCTGTGTTATCTTTTTAATAAGATCAGATATCTTATATTTACATCTGGTCTGATTGTGTTTGTCGTGTGTGATGTGTGGCAGTTAGACATCATTCATGCGACAGCTTATATTAGACAGAGGTCATTTGAAGAGCATCCTGGGACCACATTTCAGGTACTGGCACTACTACCGTGACTTACGACTACCGTTGCTATTACTTATTGTATGTGCCTGAGACCGACTTGTCTGTCACTCAAGCAAGCCTTATTATATTGTAAAATCTGCTAGGCTATAAAGTAAAGATAAAGTCGAGTGAAGATATACTCTGTTGCACTGTAAAATTATTAGTATCGAATAATAGCATAATGGAACAACCAATCCTTTGATGATAATATTCTCCTACTTTCATCATTTGATAATAATATATTCCAAAATGAAGTTTCTGCTTGCAAAACATATTAGTTTGGTATTACAATAATGACATTCCTACGCAATCTGTAAAATATGAGGAAATGATCTCGCAACCCACCCCACCTCCACATTTGAACAAATATTGTTCCACTTCAGTGGATTCATTGTACTTGAAGTGTGACATTGATAAACGTGACATTGCTAATACACCAGTCATAAAAAAGCCCGTGCTTGTAGAAGCTAGATTAATAGAAAATGTTACTCCATACAAAGCGTTTTCCTGCAACCATCTTTTGCCAACTTCCCACTTTATTTATCATTTTTACAGAAGACAACAGGCTTTCTTCTGAAGATATGAATGACGCAACCAAGACAAGTCCTACCAATAATGACAGAAAAGAAGCGGATCAAAGTTCTAATTCATTTGATGGAGACTCTTCCTCATTGAGAAGCGTTCCTGGTAAATCCAGCAACAACAAAAATGAATGGTCTCCTGGAATAGAGCCGACTGAAGGTATCACTCTGCCCCAAAGTCAGTTTCATGCCACGTATGGAAAATATTTTCATAGAACCAGACCCCTTGCATTAGCAACTCTAGCGAAAGAAACTCACGTCGGAAACAAAATCCATGATACTGCATCTACATCAGTGACCCAATTGGGTGTACAGCATGGTCGATTCTTTGGAAAAAGGAAATCAGAAACAACAGCCCTGCCGAGTTATCCCTTCTTTGGTAGTGCTCCCTTAGTGCCAAGTCACGCTACTCATAATAACGGTCATTACAGCAGCAGCATTGATGATGTTAGTAGGAATGATGTGGAAGGCGTTCAGGCGGAAACAAGAAGATTCGTTTATTCAACCAACAACATGAAAAAGGAGAAAGCAACTGATTCAAATAGAAGACCAACAACAATGGATCCGTATTCTGTCAATACTACTACCACCGTATCGATCAGTGAAGCAGCCAAAAATCAAAGCGGACATGGAACAAATGTATCAGGCCAACGAAATAATAGTAGTTTACAGTTTAAGTTTCCTGATCGAATTCCTTTCCCGTACGTGAGAAGAGGGAACGATGAGGATAGCTATAAGAGAGCCCCAATAAAGCCACAGAATATGAATGAAGGAAGGAGGTCTACTGACCCCGGACAAAGATATTATTACAGTGTCAACGGAGAAGCCCGTTTACAGAGAAGAAACAGAAGTAGAAGAGATACTTTGCAGACTCTCTTTGAAGATGCAAAGAGACTTGCAGAGGAGGAGATAGAAACAACAAGAAGAATGGAAGAAGATCATGGCGAAACTCACAAACATTTTGAAGGGAATCAGCAGCATAAATCAAGCGAAAGATCAGTAGTGGGCAACAACGGCGTCAGAAACGATGGAGTGACAGAAACAAATGTCAGAGATAATACCACTTCTCGCCCTCCACCTCCCCCTCCTTCCAATCCTGTTGAGGTTTTGCAACGACTCACCCGTCTTCTTGATAGGATGTTACGTGAGCTCAGTGTGTTTGGACGGAAATTTACCCTACGACTTATCAGAATGACCGAGCGTCAAGATATTGACCAAATGCAGGAGATTATGAAAGACTTCGATATTTCTCCTCAAAAACCAATTTTCTTCATTGCTGGTGGTCTCAAAAAATTGAATGAAAATGAGCTGACACGAGTTGTGCCATCATCACCGATAGCAGCAACACCCAATTTAACGGAGAATATTATGGCAATAGTTTTAAATGAAACTGATGTAGAAGAAACTACTACAGAGATCCCTACCTTAAATTCAACTGAAGACGAAGAGCAAGCGGTACCTGATGTTGCGGTTGGGTCGACTATGGTTCCAATACTAAGACCAAATGGAATTTCCTCATTACCTGTTGAATCTGATGATAGCGAAGAAACCACAGTTGCTACTGCAGAACAGGAGCCAGAGCTAGATATTCCTGACGCTGTTGATGGCGACTCCAATACTCAAGTAGATTCAATCAACGTCACAACAATATTGAATTCTTCTCCGCAGCAGCCACCATTAACCAGACGAAAAAGATCGGTTCCAGATATTGATGAATTCATTTTTCTCCCGATACCAGGTCGATCAGCGAGAACCGAAAATCCTTATGATGACGAAGAGGAATTTTATCAAGCTTATAATTACCCAGAACCAAGTGAAAACGCAGAAGGAGTTGTGAACGTAGAAGATTTGGATTACCCATACGCTAAGCACCTGACGTCAGTTGTCAAAGTACACGAAGATAATCCAAGCAGCAATATACCCTCTTTAAATAATAATCCCGGGGTGATCGATCAAAGTCAGTCAAAGAAAAATGATGAGATAAGCTTGAATGATTCTAATGCTATTATCGGTCATGTTAGTAGTAGCGCTAGTGGTGAAACTACGTCCGCACTGCTTACACAAAAAACAGTAGCATCAACGCCATCACCAGTTGTATCAGTCGCATCTTCACTAATAACATTGAATGGCAGCACGAATGCGAACCCCGTTCCACCCAGTGATTCCATTAAGATAAAAGAAAAAGTACTGGAAAACGCTGGGAGCAACGACCACCGTCAAGGTGAACAAAATATTCACAGAATACAAACAAATAATGCAATCGCTTCCACCCTGGGAGAAAATAATATTCGCCACGTGGAGGAGTACCCGCCAACGGAAAAGCTGCTTAAAGCAGAAGTAGTAACAGTTGAAAACGTAGATGACGATGAGCCGAATTACGCTATACCACATGTATCAACTGACCAGAAGAGCCCATCTCTAATACCGTATTTAGAAAGCAACAAGCCTATTAGTTTGTTTGTAGACAAAAATGTAAAAGCTGATGATAATACACTGAGCAGTTTACATGAACCTTTTACTGAGACACAACGTAAAGTTGCTCTTGACATTGGGAATAAGCTGGAAATAAATAAATCCCCTTCAATATCAGCTCCATCATCACCAGCACTGAAAAGCGCTGTTGGCTCTTCACAATTACTTTTCGAGAGAAAAGAAGTTGTAAATGAAAGCAAAGTTGTCACTCCAGCTCTGCCAAATGAGATTCTTCTAAATGAAGAGAGATCATTTCATTCTAATTTTGCAGGCGGAACGAGTAAACAAAATATTGCGGAAAAAGTTCCTCAGCATGAAGTAATTTTAACAAAGGATGAGCTAGTGGAGAGTGGGAATCGACAACTTCTAAGCTCTCAACCAAGTACTGGCCAGGACTCTGGTTTTGTCGTTTCATCTTTTAATGATGGCGTGGTCTCCGAAAATGAAAGGAATATCGCGATTCCACCAACGCATTCATCACCCGCAGTTAGGCCTCTAATGTTTGCTGACAATGCATCTCTGGCAAGTCTTCTATCCAATTCTGGGGACGTTTCCACTGTTCCGGTCCTAGAAGACAGCGAAATTCCAACATTATCTATGAAAATAC
This sequence comes from Willowsia buskii, assembly GCA_034700685.1. Classification (NCBI taxonomy): domain Eukaryota; kingdom Metazoa; phylum Arthropoda; class Collembola; order Entomobryomorpha; family Entomobryidae; genus Willowsia; species Willowsia buskii. The sequence goes on along the minus strand of JAQIXW010003548.1, from coordinate 2,909 downwards.
GTGCATCATCCTCTGAAAAAAGAACTGCTGAAACTGATTTGGGGGCCCCTCACCGCGTGACTTTAATCAGCGAGCCACAAGAAAGCAATCATAATGACCCCCAAGAAGAAATCAAGGCCGCTAGTCTGCTTTCACCACAAACTAACGCATTATTACCAGAATCGGGCATAAATATTCCTTTTGGAGCAGCTCCGATCAAAGAGATCCTGCCCACGCCCAATAACAACGCAGAAAAAGTGTCTTTAACCTCGGAATATGTGCCAGCATTACAAGTTCAACAGCGTACCATATCAAAGCCAACCACAAGCATAAACAATATTGAGCTCCTGGAGAATATATCAGTGCAAGCTGATCCTACCAGAGTGGATTCTCTTTTTGAATCCAGTGTTGCCCCACATGTTATCCAAACGGAAGAATCTAATGCTCAAGTAGCCGATGTAAAGCCAATAAATCCAACAAAAGTCGACCCGCTGGTTGGAAAAAGTAGTGTGGATGAGGAGCAAGCAAGAAACAAGCAAGAAACTTTCACTTTAGGTGAAAATCAAGCAACTCTTGTTGGCCAACAAAATGTTGTTGACGAAGATATGAAAAAAGTTGTGGCAGATGAAAAGGGAGACAAGATTGAAAGGGGAAAAGTACAAGTTTCTCCAAATCAGGCAAATCTTCTTGCACCAACTGTCTTGGAAGTAAGCAAGATAATAGGTAATAATAATGCAACTTTTTTGCCTGCTGCTGATAAAGCATCTATTGCCAATGTAATACCTATTCACGGTGCGGATCACGTCGTTGTTCGTGGAACTGGGACAGTTGATCTTCCAAGCACCGCACCAGTCATAGAAAGAGGATCTACTGACAAGATCGGCACTACTGTCAGAAACACTGAGCAAGTTTCCGTGCAAAATTCCAAAAACTCTGATGCTTCCGGTACGGATGAAAACGGGGATGGATCGATTGCTGTTCCAATTGTGTCTGATAACGGAGAGGTGAGGAATCCCATTGCGATCAGTATTTCCCCAGCATTAGCTACTGGAAAAGAAAATGTTGATGTATTACAGGATAATATTGTGAAACAAAACTTGAGTCCTGTTCTCACATCCCAGGAGCCATCAAATGTTGGAAGCATTCTGTTATCTCCAGAAATAGCAGTACCATTGACTGAATCTTCAGGGACCACTGTTATTGAAGACCGATTAAACGTGGGCAGCTCATCAGAACATGCTGCTTCAGTTTTGCCAGTCTTACACTCTACTAGCTCAACGAATGGCGTGAATTTTCAAGATGAGAAACTATCTGCTAAAGAAAATGACGGAATAATACCTGTAATAGTTCAAAAAGTCAAGCCGACGGAAATAAACATTCTACGAGAGGTGCATGCAGTCAATGACCTCTCAAAAATAGTTAGAGATGTTCCAAAGGTGGAAACGATAAAAACAGAAGTACTTCCTACAAAGGTATCGAAAGTAGACGCCCCAGTAAATGTTCCGGTTGAAATCATAAGCTCCAATGTAAACGCTCCTGTCTCTACCCCTCAAATTCTCGAAATTCCTCCCGTAGTAGTTGAAAAAGATCAGATTGCCGAACCTGTAAAACTTATCACGGCAGATGACTCATCTAAAGGAGAAAGTAATCCGATTGTTCCTGCCCTGCTTTCCACAGATAAAACAATTAAGGTCCCACAAGATAATACAAAAGTTGAGAGTCCGGTTAACCCGAATTCAGACATTGTAACCTCTCTAGATGTGGGAGCAGGAGCAAAAGAAATTGTTGGCACTGAAAAGAACGTAAATAGCGATTCATCAGACTCGCCTTCCGTAGTACTGCCCAGTCCAAAAGTAGTAAAAGTGAACTCACTCACAATCGTTAGACCCGAAGCTGGAGAAGTAGCGATTAAAAATGAAGACGTAGCTCTCCTCGAACCATTGAAGAAACCAGCGTCAATTATATTATCAACACCAACTACCCAAAACTTTGTAGGAGCGGTTCCAGTAGTCTCCGAGTCTGACGTTGCCCCAGTACAAACTCCTTCCCTAGATGCTGTTCTAAAGGAAACCTCGAATGCGAAAGTACAAAGTTTACTTCCTCCTATTTTGCCATCTGAAGCTGTAGTTCCTGATCTATTGGCTGCTCCCGTCCTTAAAGCAACTTCTGAAGCTGCCGTTCCGAATCCTATCGTTGACCCCATCCTGAAGCAAACGCCTGCAGCTGTTATATCAGATCCCTTGGTTGTGCCTGTCCAAAAACAAACATCAGAAGATGCTGTACCAGTTTCCATTCCGGATCCTAACCTGGCACAAAAAACATCAGGAGCGCTTGCATCAGAGCCCTTGGTTGCTCCAGCGGCAAAACCAGTTGAAGTCGTTGACTCTATTCCCTTGATTCTCAAGGGTGCACAAGAACTTTCCATTTCTAGCCCAGTGTTGAAAGAGGTACCGCAAGTAATTACATCTATTCCATCAGTAGATGCGACCAGCAAGCTCGTCCCAGAGGTTTCCCTTCCTCCACCACCAGTTTCACAAGCACAACCAATAGCATCACCTCCACTTTTAAACATTGATTCTAATATTCCAGTACAACCTGGTAACGAAAACATAATCGCAAGTTTACCCGAAATTAATCCAGACTCCGCGTTTGGCGTGAAACCGATAGACACCCAACCTCATTTTCAAATTCCTGGCTTGAGACCTTCTATTCCAGAACGACCTCATCCTGATTATCTAGGGTTCATATCCCAAGGTGTAGACGTTGACTCGTTGATTTTCTCACCTCCAACCGCTCCAATTGTAATAAACAGTCCACCTGTATTCTCAGGATATTCTCCCACCGCTATTCTAAGGAAACAGGAGCAAATGATGAAGGACTATTTTAATGGGCTTTTGGTCCGGCGAGCGTTGCCCGTCTAAGCTATTCAT
>JAQIXW010003547.1:0-12986 GCA_034700685.1 Willowsia buskii | reverse complement strand
GAAAACCGAACCGAAACCGGCCGGTTTCGGTTTCGTTTTTAAGTTGAAACCGAACCGAAAACCGGCACCGAAACCGATTTTTAAAACCGAACCGAAACCGACGGTTAACCGCAAGCGCCGAAACCGAGGCATCCCTAGTTCTCATCATCATATTCACAAGTAAGACAACATGACTTTGTCCAGCAGCAAACCTATAACAGGTATTTAGGTCAGAGTAACTACAGTTTACGATTATGTGTCTTATCATCCAGCAGACTCAATTTAATCTAAAATTACAATTTATAGCAAACAAAAAATCATAATGACGTTGATGACGATGTCGCAGCATGCCAGCCAGCATATCCCGTCTAGAAAATCTTGCCTTCCTTCCAATCTCACTCATCCCATCACCATTTTTTTGTTGACTCAAAAAAATAATGTAACGAGTACATGTTCCGCTTATTATGCATTATGATCATTACCGCAGACCACTACCATTATCATGCTCTCTGGTCCAGTTGAAACTGAAGCAGGTTAACAAGAGTATAATGCGGAGGGCAGTGTGATGTGGAGGAGAACAATGGTAAATTGTCTCTTATCACCATGAATGATCACACCTGGTCATTTTCCTCATTATCATCATCCCTACCAAAAGTGAACCATTTTGCTGAGGGAGTTTAACCCTCTGTTGGTCTGACTTGGCTTGAGTCACAAAACTCAAGACACACGTTTTAGAACAAAAGGGCAATAAAATGACAAACCGCTGTGTCCTCTTTTGTGATTACGGCCCTATTTGCTTTAACTCTAAAACAAGGAGTAAGTCAAGTAGAGGACCTCAATTAGTTTTTATATGAAAAGGGGAATGACATCTTGCCCACTTATGGCTTATTATATTGGTATAGCACATAGCTTTACAGACTGCTGCTGAGATGGCCACTCCTCATTGTTGTTGGGTGTCATGTTTTTGCTTAAAAATTTTGTACTGGTAGAATAAGAGAACATACTGGTTTCATCGACGACAGGGAGATTCACTGACAAGATATGTGTAATTTCTCATTGAAGAATGGAATCGAATTTTTAGCACATTTAGAACAATTAAGTAAGCATAACGTATAATTATAAAGGAGGCAAAAAAAACTACAGAGAGCATAAGATTAAAGGAAATTACAATACAATATGTTTAAATCTTATTCATTGGCTATATGTACATCTTTTAATTTTTATTTCTATTTGAATTTCATTAAAATGTAGCAAAGACAATGTAGATAAAAGGCAAATAAGAAAAAATCTTCTTAATATCTTTTTTCACCTTTCCTAATGTAACTCCGGTGGTGCGTGTAAGATGTAATCTTATTTTTTTCGGTGTTTAAAAATCCTTGTAATTTTCCTCTGCCCTTCTCTTTCACACAAAGAAAACTAACAATCACTTACACAAAAAATATATTAAATGCATTTGCTCCGGTGGTACTCTCTAAAACTCTCTCACATATTTGCTGGAAGCCTCCACGAAACAGTCACCCTTCATATTACTCTCCTGTTTTTCTCACTTCTTTACTTTTTGTTTCTTCTCCAGAACAACAAGGTACAATAATGTTGAAGAGTAGAATCCCTACCGACTAAACCTGACACATGGCATTACATTAAAAAATACAGTCAAAGGCCCTTCGGGCATCATTCATCCTCCTTCTGCTGCTTCCCCATTCCCCGAGATTTCAGATAGACCATCTTAAAGGAAGAAGTGAAGAAACAAAAACAAATCTCGCCTTCTTGTTCGACTTCTCATCTTCATCAGCATCATCAGTTCTCTGAAGGTAATAATATTTTATTTCGTGCGTGTATTGTGCGTAGACACAGATAACTTTTTTGTTGGTGGAAAAAATCGTATAAAGAAAATGAGTGCGAGCACACCACTTCTCTGAGAATATATTATTATGATGATGCAACAGACAGATGAAAAGAACTAAAGAAAACCCGAAGAATATTTTGTGGCAAGATGTGTTGTGGTGGAAAAAGATGAAGATTGAAGAGGGCTCAAAATTTTTTTATTATGTGCATTTCTTCCATTTCCTTGTTGGATCCAAGGCACTCATAATAATATCTACATTTCCACTGCACTTTTTTATTATGAGATTCCCCTTCGGAAAAAAATGCGTGGCTCTCTCTCCGTCAGTTGTACAAATACATTTGTAGTGCGTGTGTGTACGCTGAGGAACCCTAAAGTAGGGTCTAAAAACCAAGTAAACTTTGGAGAATTAACTGCCAACTACATTAACAACCAAAAAGAACGCGACAACGACTAAAAAGCGAAGACACAAATTTCCATTTCATTGCACAAATACAGCTCACATCACTTCCGAGAGAGATGAAAAAGAGTGAACAAGATTCATAAAACATTTATGACTTATGCGAACACAGTTTTTTGAACATGAAAATGCCCAAGTAGTATTTATCAATGTGTTGAATGAGTAACAAGCGCTGACAAGCCAAGCCGTAAGAATCTGTAGAAAATTGTGCTTCTCACATGGGCATTCACAATTCAGCACAGGTTTTTGTAACTATAGTTTCAGTTACCATTTAATTTTCGCCATTAAAACTTGCAACCATTATCTCATATGTAAAAACATGAGCACAAACACGCAGTACATGCTAAGCTTACTCAATCCAGCACTCTGTACTCCTTTCAGAATCGAACATTTACGTATTATTTATGTATGCATAATATGCTTTACTTTTTGTATGCGTATGTTTTTAAGCTTCTCTTCCTCTCATTTTCTGTTTTTGAATTTCAATACCATCATAAAGTTCACTCTCACTTCGTCGTTTCTTCCTTCTGTTCACAACTCACTCGTCACTCTTTTTTAACCCTTTTTTATTATTCAAGAGAAGAGTCTAAAATTCAGATGGAAAAGAGAGGAGCAACACACAGCGTTGTTTCAGCTGCAAGAGCAACACGGCAACTGACAAACTGCATCTTATTCATCCTATTAGTTAACATTATGTTGGGAGAGCACACGGCATGCACTGTATTTACCAATACCTTACCATGTTTAAATACTTTTTTTGGTTTGCAATCGAGTTTTTTTCTCGGAATGGATGCACGGAATTGAGCACAATAATATTATGCAGTACATTTTTGTAGAAGATCATATTATGCTATTATGCAACATGGATAAGATATATCTTGTCGTATGCAGTAGTCATCATCATGGAGGAAGAAGCGTGCAAACAAAAACCTGAAATTATATTTGAACGGAACCCTCTGCCCTGCCATCCCTACTCTCCCTTACAACTTCCCTTTCGCCTTCAACTCTGCCACAGATTGAATGCAAGTTGTTATTTTCTGGCTGGACCCACACATCCCTCATGTCTCGAAGTGTATATGCCTCAAAACCATATTAAAATTAGTAGCTGCTGCACTGCTCAATATATACATGTGTGCCGGAGGCACTTAACGCAATCACAACACTACCAATATATATATTTTCATATTTTGCCCTTCGGTTCTTTCCTTTTGTCTGTCTAACAATGCGTTGATGTTCTCTATGTGATGATTATTATTACTCCTCCGGACAAAGAAATAAAACCTACATCTACTACTGCTAATCCCCCGCATTGTATAATATTTTTTCTGTAAGCTATTTACTTCGACTGTGCAGCATTAAATACAGCAAAAAATATCTACATGAGGTACAGCATAAATGCAGAGAGAGAGATGCAATGATATTTAATTATTGTTATTACATTGCCGAATGCCGGCTTTTTTTCTTCACACAACTCCACATTATACTGAATTCCCTTTCCATTTCCAGTAGACGATGCGAAAATATGAAATATGAGTTGAAGAGGAGATACAGTTGGTAGGTGTTTTAGCGTTTCCTTTCGTAAACTCGTCACATTATCTCGTCATTCCTACACAAATGTAATTTTTAAATTGTGTTTTATTTCCTTTTACATAGGCTATTAGATGGTTAGTCAGCAGAAAAACTGACTGTCGGAGTGAGAGAGTGAGGAAGATGATGAGAGGAATGGAAGGGAGAAAATGACTTGCTGATGTTGTGCAAGCACTCATTCAGCTTGGTTTCCTACTCACAAATTGAACCATGTCCTGCACTCGTCTCCTTTTTTGGTCTAATAGTTTTGGTGAGAGCAGTAGTGGTACACAGACTGAGGCTGAGGAATGGTGATTCACTTCACTCTAAAATAAGTGGTGAGATGCCCAAGTCCTTACTCAACAATGCAAAGCCCAAGTAGCCCAACTAGGCATTATGTTGTGGACTTTACGGAGGATGATGAACGAACAAAACATGGCTATACGTTTGACATTCATGCCACCATTGCTTCAGCACGTATGAAGGTATAATGATGACATGGAATGAAAAGGAGTAGATAGCAGTGTTTTCTTTGTCTTTTCAGACTGCATCGTCTTCTTCGTGAAAGGGGAGTTACGTCAACCATATGGCATTCTCATTTTTTATTGCATCGAAGCGTTTGGTTGAAAATATTATACTCTTAACATCAAACTACATGGAATGTTCATGTACTGGCTAACCAAACATTCACATTTTATGTCCAGCGCCAGAAGGATGAGATGCTAAACACAAAAAAGAACTAAAATTTTCAAATGACATGAACTGAATAGCCTCATGGTGTTTTTTAAAAGTGGTGATGATTATTGGCATTTCTCACTGATTTTCTTCAATTCACTTTTCCAACTTGCATGCATTTATTGATGCACTTGGCTTTTGCTAAAGTACAATAATATAGAAAATAAAAAGACATTTTAGTTATATACCAACGATAAATTCTGAATTTTTAACTGCATGAAAATAACTTTCGTAACGCCAGTAGTTCTCATTCTTCATTCCGGTCTTTCACAATTTTTTTTTCATTTTTAAATGTATGGTAAGCCGGCCATCCACAGGTCAACTTGATCATCGTCATCAACATCGATCTACGATCATTCTCTTCATCCTTTTCATCCTTTCTATTATTAAAGTTCCATCTACAACCAGCCGAATTGCTCCATTTTATGTGTACGACGAATGTATTTATTATGATCCTTTCTGTATGGAATAACATTTCTTCCAAATCCCATGAAACATAAAGTGACCTTTTCCATTAATATGAAATTGAAACATGCCACATAAATCTCAATTTCTTCTCTCCCATTTTTAAAAGAAATCAAATTTACCGCAGGATTCCACATAAAACCATCCAACAAAATGCCATCCAATTCCCGCACATTGCAATACAACCATTTAATATATTTTTACTGTGTGTTATTAACCATACACTTTAAGTAGAATTTTTTGGTAACTTGAATTCATGTCCATGCTTCAACTTTTGCTCTTGTTAAATTTAACGATAATGTACTACCTTTGAGTTCAAAGCAAAAACATTTTCTGTTCTAATTTGTGGCTGAATGGAAACTCTTTTCCCTTTGAGCCATAAAACCCTGTCAAACGTATGTGAATTAGAGTTGGTGACACTTTTAAAAAACATACTTTGCACGTCTTTGACCATTTGATACAAAAGACTACAAACGAATGACTAAACGAACGACATAACGAGAATGATGACGACAGTAACTTGAATGAATCCCAGTCCTTTAAGTGAAGTCCCCAGCGATGTTTTCAACAATTTCAATGTGTGCTCCTCCACGTTTTTTGGGGAAAAACTTTCGAATTTATGATATTCCCAACACCAGCAACATTTATTTCAACAGTGCAGGCACAATCGCCAAAAAAAGTGCGACCAACCAGCATAATAGGCAAAACATTCAGTAGTAAAAATAGTAACCTGAATGTGCAGTGAAGCAGAAGCAATTTTATCAAAATATGGTGGTGTCCTGGACCTTTGCTGTCCAACAAAAAGCATCATTTTCCCCATCGCTGTTGAGAGACGAGACATTATACGTGACATTGTCACATACATGAATACTTTTTCTAGGGTTCAAAATCCGGGAATTGAGATGAACAATTTATTCGAGAACAGAAAAAAATGAGTTTTTGTGTGGAGGATGTTGGAGGATGAAAAAAGAGAGATGGAAATTCCCTTGAGCTGTCTTCCTCTGCTCTCTGGACAAAGTTGACTTTAGCTACAATATGTAGAGAGGTACATCAAGTATGTAGAATCTTTTTATATGGTTGATATTTTTGGTACTGGATAAGTGTCCCCAGCTGTGAGAATTGGGTATGGTCAGAATGTGCGGTGGTCAATGCTCTCTTGATGTCCCAGATTGCAAAATTAACTTAACAACCTAGTTAACTGACAATAAATTGAGCTCCAGAAAATGCATTCACTACAACAGATGGCTTATTAAGATCATGACGACCCTCTTGGTCCACTTTTTATCCTATTTCAAAACCAAGTTGGTAAAGCCAAGAAGTAATATTTTCTCTTATTGTTTGGCTGGTTATGGCATCCAGTAATCAATAACCATTAAAAACGCAGTATATTTCACTCCAGACAGATTGGAAAGAAGCTAACGAGCGAGTATTTTCTGTATCTGTATCTATAGCATACTATATGCACTAATTCATGAGTTTACTTCTTATTCTTCTTTCTTTGGAGAAAAATCGTTTTAGAGAGACACTAACTGTAAAAGAAAAGGTAGAAAAATTTGAAAGAAAAGCCCTAGTGAACTGAAATCACGTACGAACGAGTACGACTTCGGCTAAAGAATATGAATTGCCGTTTTTTCTCCCTAGTCAGTAGTAAAAAAATCTTGTGCTAGCAGCTGCCGAACAAAACTAACGAACTCACTCACAGAGAAGAAATACAAGAGAAATATTTTTATTACTAATATTAGGCCATATTAGGTATGCACTATATATTATATAGTATTTTTGAAATGTACACGCAACATTTTTATATGTGTTTTTGTGGAAGAAACTTTCATCCTTACTTAAACATATTCTTCACTAACTATATTCTGACTACTCATATAGCTGTAGGCATATTGCCAAAGCGCTAAAGTAAACTCTTTACGCAGGAGGAGGAACCAGAGAGATTCAAAAAAGAAGCCAGAGGTCCTATACAAACACTGGAAAGATGTACTTATAATATGTTTCCTCTGAAAATTGCGTTTAAAATATAACAATCCTTTTACATAATAAGGGTAAGATAGTGGAAGAAACAGTGTGCAGTATCTTTAGACTAAACGCAGCAAAGAAGACATTAAAGAACTATTTCACGATATATGTGCACATTTGTGTGAGTACACTTGATTGTTTGCAGATGAATAGGAAAAAATCTCATAAATGAGCTGCACATGAGTCCTAACATTAGGTTATACCCAATGTTACTGTTTAAGTGTATGCTCAAAAGTGGGATTTTCGTGGCATCAATATGCATTGATGAAGATGCCCGTATTTAGCCAGTTGTCAGCAGTAAATCCAAATCATTCTTGTTATCACAAACTATGCCTGTTATTCTGTTTATGTAGGGTCTTCTTCTTTCTAAATTCCCCCCTCTTCCAACTCATCTATTCTTAGTCAGCTCAACATTCAGGCACATATTTTTATCACAACAGTGAGTCTGAATGCTTTCCATCTCTTTTTCTCTTTGTGCACCCTTTTAAGTAAGCAAGCAGAATATATTGACCTATTCACTAGCCCACTTTTTAATTGCATGTTTTTCATATGTGAACCTCGCGGCTTACTATTATGAAGAAAATATCATGTGTGACGAATTTAAAACGAAAGGATTTTCCCATCTCTTTATTGTCTGCACTCAGCACTTAAAGTAGAAAATAGCATGTAAATATGCCGCATAAAATTCCATCCATTTACTCTGAAGGTCTTAAAAGCAAATTTTCACAACGTTTTTATTCCAGAATCCAATTTCGGGAGTCTTTTCTTATTTAAAAATTCCTAAATCTTCATTAAACAGATTTAGCCTCTTATTATTATTGCTTGTTTGTCGTTTCCCATTCTATTATATGGGAGTACATGACTCTGTATTACCCATTCATGCCATAAAAGGAAATGAGCATGTGTGTATACTTCTGCTAATTCCAAATTCCGATCTGATCTCTGATAATATATTTGATTTTCTCTTCTCCTTATTCTACCCTCGATTCCATCCTTTTTCTCGGCTTTTTTTGAAGCTGATGTTGAATAAGAATTACTTTTCATTCCTTCTCTAGTCTGTTGAGTGTTGTTGCTGTTGTTGTGAAAATACCCCATATTCGTGAGTTTGCTTTTTAGCCCGAGTTGTAGCTTTTGTTGTTCATGCATCTTGTGTAGTCTGCGTAATATTTCCTTAGGCATCATGTTTTCCACCAAACTCGTTTTTTTCATTACCCACACCCTGTTATTATCCAGTGCATAATGTGTAAACGTGTGTAAGGCTTAGAGCAATCATATCTTAAGATAATCAATTGCGGCATTTCTTACATTCTATTTTTTCCACACTACTCTAGGCAATAAAACTTTGGATGAAAGAAGCATTAAGAAAACGAGAAAAGAACCCACAATGAAAAAGGCTGTACAATTATTTGTCAGTTGAAAGATAGTATTTAACAAGCATACCCACATGTTATTCTATATTTTCTTACTTTGCACACAAAAACAACAATTTGTTGTTACATCAGATTACGTGAAAAGGTGTCTTCTTACAAGTATGAATTTAACCCAAAATTTAAAAAGCAAATGAAGCCGTTCTTGTTTGCAAAAAATAAACGTGTACATTTGATATTGGTAAATATGATATAAGAAGACTATAGTCATGAGGAATGCAACCTTTTAAATGAGTTAAAATCTTTGCTTTTCCATCTTGTACCATGGTGTTAATCACTCACTTCTCAAGTCTTGGAATTGGAACACCCGGCTTACTAAAGAGCTTTTCATTTATGAAATAATTGTACATATGCGAAGATAAACTCAGGCTTTCTTGAACCCTTTGAATTCATCATCATAATGATCCTTCTAGTTTTAACTTTCTCTTTCTTAAAATGCGAAATTTTAAAAATCTAGCCATGTCTGTTTTGTTTACTAATGGAAACAAAAAGCTCTTTACTCTGTTTCCCTGTGTCTCTACATTTTCTTTTGTTCGTTTAAAAGTTTACTTAAGTATATTCGTTAGCTTGATGAAATTCCTTGAAGCTGTCTAGCTGACGTTAGGTATAGAAGACTTTTCTCCTTTTTCAGCCTTCAAATTGCGCATTACGTATTTCTCATTCATTATAAAACATTTCAAGGAAAAATTTCAACTCAATTGGTAGTTCCAACTACAGATATGCCTGGGATTTCGGATTTATCTCCTAAATACATTTTAGTTCTCGTCTTTTTTCCCCTATCACAACAATTGGAAAGATTTAGGATAATGTGAGATGCGTCTACACATTATATACATACAATAGAGTAGCTCTAGATTTGCATTTACTTCAAGTATTGTTTCATTCAAGATTAGGATTGAAATTGAAAGCAGAAACAGGCTATCTTGAAATACTTTCGAAAGTGAATGAGTGAATAAGTAGAGATTTCTACTTTCTTTACTTACTTTACTACAAGTAGATCACAGGAGTTTTTCCGCTTAGGTCATCTTTAAGTCACTGTAATTCAGTCTATTTTTTGCTGAAAGACTTTTTTGAATAGGGGCTGCATGGCTTACGTACTTAAGATATTTCATTAGCTTATTGCTTTAATGAATTGCAGCATAACCCTTTAAGAAACAGATCAAAGAGAGAACGTACTTAACAGTTTTAGGAACATAGTCTAAAAGTCAGCGACTTTTGGTCTGCCAGGCATTTGAACTCAGGATGACAAACTAAAAAAATTCGTACACCGTGTGTTTTAATACTCGCTTAAATTTACTCTGTAAAATGGGTCTTGGAAAAGGATTAGGGTCAGATATAACTCACGTACAGAAAAAGAGCAATTGAGCAAAAATGCTGAAGATTTCAAATAATTTATTTTTCTCATAATAATCTTGTTCCATTCATTCACTGCATTGTGCACTTTTTTTTATCAACATCATAAAAATCCTGTCTGTTTCAATTAAAAATGTAAACGAAACGGGGCTTCTGTACTAAATGCCGTAAGAATTTGCATAAAGAATCAACACTATTTTTTATTTCAAGCCACCTCCTTAATCTGCTCACTCATTTACTGATAACATGTCATTGCATGGCTTGCTTCTTGCGTGGTGGAGTTTATCGATGGGTAGACTGCACCCTAAGTATCTGATAATGTCATTCGGCAAAATAAAAGAAGCTAACGCAAAAGAAAGTGAGTTTGATTTTGGTTCTTTTTCCTTTGATTACTAAACAAAATGCTCTTAAGTAGCGAAGCTAAAATAATGTTGAAAATCTCTAATTTCAATCTTGCTTTCAAGAAAGTCGCATGAAGTGGAACAGTGATCAGCAGTTGAGTGGTGCATTTTTTGCTGTTGTGGATAAAAAACATTGATGATACAGAACGCAGACGAAGACTGATGTCTAGCATTTTAAATGATGGTTTAAGTGGCAAACAAAGAGATAAAAACTTACATTTTATGCTTCTTAATTAATTTTAATGATAATACATCGCTGCCGCGAAGCAATACAGAGACACACAGACAATGATTAAAAATATATTGAATGAAAATAGTATTGAACGCTTGACAAAAATATTTGAACATACATAAACTTTTTTTAAACCTATATATGAACTGTAGATGCAATTTTAAATACAAAATGTAGGTGTCTAATGCTCAAAGTTTGGATTGCTAGTGCTAGAACTAGATAGTAAGAATTAAAACGTATTTATCATAAAAGAGTCGAGTCTTGAACAAGTTTCTTTGATTTTATTACCTGGGTGATTATTTATTACGTGCATGTTCCATAGCCTTTGAAGAAAAGGAAGAATAATTGACCATTTCTACTACAAGGTTTTTTTTCAAGAGGATTTACAGCGCTTGCATTTTTATGCAATTCATGATTATTTAATCAGAAAATGTTTTTGGCCTTGACCATAACTATAATTAATTATACACCAAAACCTTCGGTGTCTGTAGAAGATATCAATTTTAGGTTGTTTCATAAGTGATTATTGATCTATGGTTTTGCTATCCTTGTTGAATGACAGGTGTTACGATTTTGTATATGACCTCGTTTCTTGTTTCTACCTCTCCTTTCCTTAAGATGTTTTTCATTTCCAAGAAATGTTTGCAAGCGGTAGGAATCACATTTTGGGTTTCAATTTAGAAAACATTAAAAAATACAGACTGCACTTAAACTTTTGGTTACTTGTACGTAAGTTATTCTGGGATTCTTTGTTGTAATAATACATCTGATCTGATGAGATGCATCTTTCAACATCTGCTAGATTCATCATCAAGAACATTTCCATTCCCCTTTTCCTGATAACTTTAACATTTTTTTACTTTGTTATCATCAACTTAAACACAGTGGAGCTGATACTGCTTCTGATGGTCTGTCATTTGCAATCACGCCACTCCACCTTACCAACACCAGCCACCATCTCAAGATTACACCAGATGCGTATTATCTCAAATAAAAACTCGTACAACCCACACACAACACTGGTGCAGGGTTCATAATGATAATGCAGTAAACATGAAATCCACTTGAGAAAAAATGAACTACTTCTTGGTTATATTTCTTTCTATTCATCTATCTAAGGATACAATTCAACTGGAGTGGAATGACATATTCCATTATCATCATCCAAACCAATCCCACATTGAACAATGCGCTCTGTTTATTGTACCTCATCATTTCATCTTCAAAATATCATCATCTCAGTCCAATTTTTTCCCATTCTCATGTCTTTCTTCTAGGTACACACAGACACAGCAATCTATTCGCAAGCAAGGGCACAAGTACCCTTGAGATCTTTCACACAACGAACAGAAACGTATGTGTTGTCCTTCAAAAAGAAAATTACAAATAGACATGTGACCTGCTTTCTTTTCTTCTCTCTCTCAAACTCTAAACCAAGTAGCAAAAACGAGTACTTCTCGGTTTTTCTTTGTTTTTCTCCACTTCCCATCATTTCATTTGATTACAATGGGGACTTACTCGTAGTGGAGTACTTGAAGAAAAGGGAGAAAAGGAAAACAAGCAGCCTGAAGAAATCATCGTACATTTTTCATTTCCTCAAAAGTCATTCCCAAATAAATAATCAGACATTTTTCCAAGGAAAGTGGAGTATATTCAACCATCCAAGCAGTGATGAGATCTCTTTTCAGGCCCTCATCTTGTAATAATAAAATAAACTTGTAAGTTATTTTGTTCCTTTCATCATCTAATAATTTCTCTTTCTTGTTGTCTCTACACACAGTGCACACAACATAGATTCCAATCTTCTACATCTTCTTGTTGAAGTACTCTTTTTCTCTCTGCTTTTGCTACTTGTATCAACGAACAAGCACGCGAAAAAAATAAATAGTCAAGTGTACATGCTGAAATGACATTTATGAATGACGAGAACAAGTCACGCCAAATAAAAAGAAACAAGTTACAAGATGAAAAGTTTCTGTTGGAGGAGTAGCAGCAGGAATGCAATATATTATTTTTTTTCTCTGCTTTTTACAAGAATTCCTGCCATCATTTCATGTCTTGGAAAAAACATTTGTGTAATGTATTTTATTGCTTTACACAAGCTGCACATATTTTACAAGACCTAACTCGTCAAGTTCACTCGTACTTATTATGCATCTATCAAGCACACATATGAGCCGCAAAGTTTCTTCGAAATAACATGCGTTAAAACGTTTGACGTTACTTATTGCTATCCACCCACTACACACAAATGTTGTATTTTTAAAGCTCTGCCGTAAACCTTGAATTGGTACTCTCTGCGTGTAGAAATTCATTGATAATTCAACTTTCCCTCATTTTTATTCGTCGACCATCATAAAATGGCACGAGCTTTCTGTGGAAATAGTAAGATTCGATGATGTCGCAGCGTCATGCTGAACGATCCCTGTGGCTTCTGAATTGAACTCTATGGCTTTTATTTCATTGAATGTGGCTTTCCTCACCCTGCTCACAGTCAGTG
>JAQIXW010003546.1:0-12989 GCA_034700685.1 Willowsia buskii | reverse complement strand
AATACATTTTCCTTATTTAAATGATTAGCTATTCAGAATGTTTTTCATGCTTTGTAAGCAACAGAATTTACTCTTGTGGCGAGCGTTTCAACAGAAATTATTGTATGCGTTTTAAATTCCAACATTTTAGTACTTTTTAGTATGATTAGACACGGATGTTAATTTAACCGTTGGCACCTTGGAGGATTTGTAACAGGGCTTAAAATTAAAATTGTAACGAGTATATAACTTTAGTGGAAGCTTTATAAAATCATCATATAACGTTTACCGTAAGATGGGTTTACAGTTTTTTTTTTAATTTTAAGAAATCAGAGTAAAACGGGAAGACATGTCTTTTTTTGCATTTCACTTTACAATCCTGCTGTAGTCAACGAATTTTTTTTTAGCTAATGCAACCTTAACGGGTAACTAAAATGAATACACCAGCAAATAAATTGAACGTAACTTTATTAGCACAAGTTTTTTTCGCAAATTAATGCTGGCAAATACTAATTAGTAATAATACTAATAAATCTCTTTTTTGAATGATTCTCATATGTACGACATTTTTCTTTCTAAACTATTGAATAATAGAAATTCCAGAGTCTGATGGTCGATGTCCGGAATAACTTGCGACTTTCTAATCGCGAATAAGCTTAAAATCTTGAGGTATCATCACGCATTTATTCTGGATGCGTTGAGAAAGGTGTTTTCTGAAAGCTCCATTGAAAAGGGTTTGAGCGTAAATAAATTTTCAATCGTAATTATTTGCAAATATCAATTCTCGTTACATAAAAGAAGCCAAAACCACTAATAATGTGCCATAGTACTAATTGTAAGTCACTTTTGAAAGTTCGCCAACCCTGTACTTGTAACTTTGAAAATTTTCTGTTATTTAAAAACTAATGATATGTATTTAAAATATCGCGCGAATTGAATTTCATTTGAAAAAAATGCCTTATTGTTAATAATTAATGCAATATCAAGTTGAAAATCATAACACAACTGACGGTAGAGATGTTGAAAGGTAGAATAATATAGATCCAAAAAACTGCATTCGTCTACCAAACAGATTTATAGTGCTAGGCCTTGGATACATAATAGCGTGTTTATTTACTTATTTACAATTATTAGCTGATCCAAGTGATCTGCTACTGCTATAACAAAATATATGTTGATCTATTGTTGACCAGTGTGCTATAAACACACGGGACCACACTAGTGATTAGAAGAGCTTACCATGTCGTAAAGCATTACGATTTGACTTAGATTGAGATTACTGAGATGTTTTGGAAGAGCTTCGATTTGAAAAGTGAACATTCTGTAAGCTTGTGCCATATCTATGTGGACATTTTTGTTTCTTGTTTCTTTTCTTCTTCTAAATAAAATGGAATTCCACAGATGGAAAATATTTGAAACCTTGTTTGTGTTCGTTGGCTTCATTCCGTGAATGTGATCTTCAGTAGTTTGAATATCTGAGACTATAGGAAGCCAAATAAACGGAAGCTGTGTTAAGCTCATAAACACGCTTACCTGAACATAGAGTTGCTTTATGATGTTGGTATCAAATCAGACCAAAACGGGAGTGAAAAGTGAACAATTACAGTCCAAATTTTCCTTTATTTCTATTAAATTTAATTAACTGGCTGTAGTGATTCATATTGTGTTTGACAAACCAATTCAATACGACGTACAGACTTATAGATATTATTAAATATCATACCAGAAATAAGTTAAGAGTAACTTAACTAGCACATGCATTCGTATGAAAAGCATGTAGAAAAAGTATTTCCTAATCCTTCAATTAGCAATTCAAATATTATAATTCAACCATAAATAATTTTAAATAGAAATTACATATGCGTAGATGCTACGGTGTGATCAACTTCACCATAAATACTGAATTTTTTAAATATTAAATACACGTCACATGCTGCATTATTATTTAGTTCGAGCTCACTGAAGCAAACCTGGTGAAAGGAAATAAAATTTTAGATTTGCTTATCATTCCCAAGTCACCCCACTTGCCAGAAAACTTTACACAAGATAAATCTTATCCTGGAAGAATCACAAATTTATTATATTTTTCCATAGCTGTGTAATTGAAAACGAGCATTATTGCGTATTAAGAATAAGATTTTATCTGAATGTGTTTATGTGTTGATCTGCACACAAATCAGTTGCCAGAGACATAGATTTTTCGGAATGCGCATGTCCATATTCCGTAATTGTATCTGAAGATTAGCATTGTTCCAAATTTCCTATAATCAGAGTTGAAAAAAGTTACTAAAATATAGTTTTACAACCAACCACAAATAATCTATGTGGAAGCTGTGCATAGATAATACCAATACCATTACCCAATCATATGCTCAGAGATTGTTTTCATGATTTAAAAAAATTATAGAATGGAATGAAAAGTCACCAATTATTAAGGATACCTGCTCATCTCAATAAGTCGTTTTATGCACCGATCTCTTCCAAAATGGGAATAGTATATCTGATTCGATGAATAGTTCATTACATTTATATATAAGCTGAACGTAATGTAATTAGTGCAATTTTTTGTTCGAATGGTATTGGTGTCAAAATTATTTTACATTATCACTATTTTTTCAACTCATTTCCAAATAAAATATGTTTAGACACTCATGCTGATTGACTTTAAAAAAGAGGAATAATGCTAGTAATTAATGGTGAACATTTACATAGCTAAATTATACATTTTCATTCTAGTTTTCCTTAAATTCTATGAAGATTGTTCATAATATGAAGTTTGTTGGTTGGTTTAAATGCATACGAAGAAGTTCACGAAAACATTTCACAGATCCAAAATATTTACTTTCCTTATTGAACTCATTGCTTTATCTATTAGCATTTGCAAATTCTATTGAAAAAGTTGAAGCATATTTATGTAAAATTTGGCATGATAAGAGTTTCATCGAGACAGAAATTGTTTATTTCCTGCAGACAAACGTGGACACAGATCTCTATTTCTTCCAGTAATCTATTCCATTTGATTACTCTGCTGCAGATGCAGTGTTTTATGTTTCATTTGACAAACTCTTTTCAGAGAATGAGCTTACGAACCTTTCTCTATGAAATAAGTATTATCTGTAGAGATAAGTTAACAGTAACTTAACTAGCGCATATCTTACACATTCGTATGAAAACAATGTGGATAAAGTATTTCGTAATCCTTCCATTATCAATTTACGTATTTTAAATTCAACCACAAATAAATTTAAATGGAACTTACACATGTGTGGATGATGCAGTGTTATCATCTTAACTTTAAATACTAGATATTTAAATACTGAATTTTGAAGACCATTTCCTTTGAAATCTATTCTTATGTATAGAAAGAATATTAAAGTTGACGCTAACTTGTTGGAAAATAGTAAATAAGGCTTCATTTCATTCCACTTCATTTACCTTTAACCGTCTGAAATTACTGATATTATGCTGTTGACTTCAGTTGATGCGGATTTGGCTGGTGGTGTGTGATGTGAGGTGGTGACATATGAAGTATTGTGCAGGTGGTGTTGTTGTAAAATAAATGACTGATCGACGATAAAACAACTTGTGGCAATATTGGGGATAAAAAGAAAGGTCAAAGTTAAAAAGAAAGGTCAAAGTTTAATTCACAGTTTGAAATTCTACAGTAAAATTAGTCAATGGAAATTCCCCGTTTTATCAAATATTACCAAGTCTCAAAATCTCTTATCTCTCTTCTCTCTACACGTACCGTACCAACAGACAGACCAAATAGGAGTGGGCTTCTGCTCAAAGTAGACATTATCTTTTATGCCGTTCTTTTGTGGCATTGAACTTGTATAACTCTCCAGAAGACTCTCGAAGCTACTAGAAATTAGCTGACGTGGCAATTGCCTGCTATCTATCGTAAATGACAGTTCATCAACCCATATACCTACACATAAGTGGTGACTCGCACCATAAAATACATACACAAGATACATCTCTCACAGATTTCACATACGCTCAGAAATACATCAATAGTGAAATGACAGTTCAGTAATCCAGATCCGGATCCGGGTCCATATACATATTTGGTAACTTACACATACATGACATGACTCAACATGCCTCATTCTCAACAGCTGGTTACTGCACATCAACTCATGTAGACCATAAACCTGCTTATTCCTATCAGGCATATATAATGGAAAGATGTTAAATGTCACTTAAATGGCACAAATTTGCGTACGAAGAAAACGTAAAAACAAAATTTGTAACTATTCAAATATGAATTTGAATTCAGATCTAAATAGTTTTGAGGAGGAATACCACGCGTAGCCGTCCCCAACGAATATTATTATCATTAATTAAAAATATTTTAAGTTACTCATATCTTTCGTATGTAATTTAGAAAATTTATTTAAAAAATTCTCTCTAACCGCCCACTTGAATAAATTTTGGAAGTACAATCATATTTACAGTCACTCCCAATTTTTAGCGCATCTATCAAATGATTAAACAGGGCGGCTCCTATTAAATACTTCATACGCTATCCTAATTTTCCTACATATAAAACAAAAATGTTGGTGACTCTTTGAAACAATTTCAAATTTTTTACAATAAGTACTTAATCTGCTCGGATCAGTGAAACAAACTTGTCCACGCAAACTTTCACCGATTTCGTCCAAAATTGCGGGATTATAGATTTTGATGCGTAGATTACGAATATCGAAAAATCAGCCATTTTGGTTGACTGTGGCGCTCTCCAGAGGGGAAAAAGGCGGGAAAATTTCTAGTTTATCTCTCTGGAGGTGCTTGCACTAAGCATTGCAATAAAGAAATAATCAACCTATAACCACAACAGTAATGAATAGTAGAATAGTCAAAATCAATTCAAGTATTATAAGTTCAATTCTAAATGGTATGGTAATTTTCAGCAGAACCGTATTTAAGAATCAAATAAATTACAAATAATTCCCATTTTATCTAGTAACTGATCTTACATTCTTCAAAATTTTGGGTCCACCCATCTTCAATAGCACTTTATTGTACTGACCATGGCTAGACTCAATAGCGATTCAATTCAATTTTAAATGCTACTTTACTGGCTTATTTAATCATTCTCCAATGCTGACTTTTTATATTTAGAAATGTAAGTCTGTTAAACACGCTTAATTTTTTGCTTAATTCACGAAAAACAAACCCTTTTTAAAGAAAAAGAAAATTTCATAAGAATCGAATCAAATATGAAAAACCATCTACTTGATTTGTTTATAACATGTTCAAAAAATAAAGAAATGTTTCTGCAAGATAGCAAGTAGAGTTAATTTTAAGTATATGACGAACGGTGCAAAAATGTAACAAATTTACATCTTTAGTGTAAAAATATATTGAATTTCCACTAATTTCAAGTTTTATGTACCAATGAGTGCTTCATTTTGACCTTTTGTGCGAATCAAGATTCTTCGAAAAAAAACTCGTGATGATGAAGAGAAATTTGTAAAGAGTGCAGGATGAACTTTGTGGGTTTAGACCAGATTTCCGCTCATGTTTTTTGATTTGTTGGTGAAGAAGTTGCGTCTGTGTTTTTGCAATTCAGGATTGCTTATTCCTACTGTAAATAAACTTTAGCGTGCATCAGTTTTTTCCATGGCAGTGAGCATTGGACTAATTGAATTGGCCTTTTGAGAGAACTTGGTTAGTGTGTGAAGGAGTGCTTACCTTATTGAAATATTAAGAAACTCTCCGCGGACCTTTCTGATGATTGTCCTTAGTAAAACAGCAGTTTTTTGAATACGGAGGATTTCAGGAGGGAATTTTAATGTTCTAAAATGTTTGGCTCCTTTTTATAAAGATATTACCGTATCAGAGTAATACCGAGAAATGGCTTACCAGATACCAAAATTTCCACTTTTCTTGATTAAATTCTTACGCTTTATTTTATAATCCTACTACCATTCTTTCAAGTGCTACATATGCATCTTAGTGGTGCGCTACGCGCTCCACGGCCACATATAAGCGAAACGGAACTTAACTAGTACACGTTTACAATCGTATGAAAGAAGTGTGCAAATTATTTGTAATTCTTCAAATATCAATTTAATATTTACCAATTCAAGCTCAAATGAATTTAAGAAAGAATTCCACATATGTGGATGATACAGTGTCAGCAAGTTAACTGTAAATAGTGGAAATTTTTAAATTAAAAGCACATGTTGTTTATTACGAGTTAGATACGAGGTAAAGCCATGGAAAGATGCGAGTGCGTTTTAGATAGTGGTAAAGAATCCCTTTCCAATGAAAAATAAAGCTTGAGGTTATGCTTTAGTGAATTATATTTTGAATGCAGAAGGCGAGAAAAGATTAAAGGGGAAATTGTAAGCGAAGGCGAAGACTAGCATCCAATCAAACAAACTGGTAAAAATTAATATAAGGGGAAATGTGATGAATCGAAATTACTACTGCAGCAAAACTTCATGAGATATCCATATGGTTATGGAAGTTCGTAGAGCAAATATTATCTTATATAGTCAAATTAGGTAGTTTTGGTTTCGAGCATTACTTCATATAGTCACAAACAATATAAATAAATGAACCTTTTTCTCCTCACAAGACACAAGCTACTTTACATAGTAAAACAACAAGTAAAAATTTAGAAGGCAAATGACAGTTCACTCTTCCCAAATATCTCTCTACTTCTCAATTTATACAACGACGGTTCTGTTCAATAACCATGCTCGGTAATTGTATTTCGTATAATAAACGACTTAAAAAAAGTTTCGAAAATCGTACAAGATTATTAATTATGGCTTCTCTTCTTTCCGTATGAAATTTGCTGACAAGCTTGCATTATATCCGTTATGAACGTTACATTCCAGATGACTTCGAATCTGCACCAATTACTAAAGACCATTAGCTAGATAAATATACTAAACAATACTTAAGTGACGCAAGCCAACATTCGTATGAAATTTGGAAATAATTAACGTGCAATTCTTCACTTACAAATTCAGCTATCAATAATTAACATAATTACCCAATTTACAACTGGCCTATAAGATTAACTCTTTTTCAATGGCAGGGAAAAACGTATAATTACAATACACTAAATTAATAATAATAATTAAACTACACAAGACGGGTGCAACGAAAACTAAACTAAAACGTTACGCAAATAAAAGAAATTTAAAATCGCATGGAACCAATGTAAAAAATGTATTTTGTAATTCTTCGAATATCTATTCCAAATTTTCAAGTTCAAGTCCAAGTAATCTTAAAGTGGAAATATACTCGTATTAATGATATACAGTCAGCTTAGAGTAGAACGGGAATGAAAGGCAACTAAAATCCACAAGGTTGTCTCAAGATGCCACTAAAATATAATTAACCTGCTCGAATACACAATGTTCAATCATCTAAGAGGAACACCAATCTGTAATCACAATGACCAATAATTATAATAAATAAGCGATAAGCGCATGTCTGGCTTTATTAATAAAGCTACTACAAGCCATGTGGAATGCACCAGAATAGTGAAATTCCGAAGTACGTATAAAAATTGTCCTGTTCAATATTATCTTCTCAACATTACGTTACAATTTTGTGCGCGCTTCTCTTTCTGAAGACAACAACTTTGGTTTTGTTAAGTTTATTTTAATCTTGTTCTTCTCATAATATACTTTTAAAGCAGTTATCTTAATCTGTAAGTCACGAGGGCTTAGTGCTACCACATAATGGTACGCATTAAGAATTATATTTATCTGAAATGCTCCGCTTGAACAAATATTCTGTTTTATGTGTTGATCTGCTAACAAATCAGTTGATAGAGAAATAGATTTTTCGGAATGTGCATGTCCATATTCCGTAATTATACCCAATCATGTGATCACACATTCTTTTCATGATTTTTAAAAATCAAAGAATGGAATGAAAAGTTACCAACTGTTAAGGATACTTGCTTATCCTTCCTACCTCGGTCATTTACTTTACCGCTAAAACTAAAAACATATCTGACAACTACAATATAGTTCATTACGTTTATATATAAGTTTAAGGTAATTTAAGTAGTACAATTTTTCGTTCGAATGATATTGGTGCTCATATTATTTTACATTATCACCATTTTTTTTTCAACTCATTCCCAAATAAGTTATGTGTAGACACTCAAGCTGATTGACTTTAAAAAAGGAGAATTAATGGTTATGATCAATGGTGAACATTTACAAGAAAGCTAAATTAAATATTTTCATTCAAGTTTTCCGGGAATGCTTTGAAGATTGTCCACAATATGAAGTAGGGTGGTTGGTTTAAATGTATACGAGGAAGTTCACAAAAACATTTCTTAGATCAATAATATTTTCTTTCCATTTTGCACTTATTGCTTTATCTGTTAGCATTTGCGAATTCTATTGAAAAGGTTGGAACATATTTATGTAAAGTTTGACATAATGAGTTGAATCAGAATCAGACTGCAGAATCATTGTGATTTTGATTTTTGGACGATTAGAACTTTACTTAAGGCCAATGAAAAAAAGATGGGATATGGGATCACATTATTTATGATGATTTTAAGAAATCAGAGCAAAACGCAAATGAGAAATTCGCAGTCGTACACAAATCCATCTCGAGTTTCTGCTGGATTCAATTGGCCAGTGCTTTTGTACTCTTACGGAAGAAATCAATTACGCATCTGTTATGAATCCTTTTCACTTCTCCCTTGCAAATAATCGAAACGTAATTTTAGTAGTACAAATATAGTAAGAAAAAGTGATTTTAAACTTCTTACATTTTGATTCAAAATTTGCGAATTAAGGTCTGAATAATTTTTAAGAGAAATTTCTCATTTAAGAATGATGCAGTGCGAGTCGAAGTACAACCAGAATAGAAGATTATTAGTGACAGTAAACGATTTTTTAAAAACCAATCTGGTAGACAATTCTTATTTCTTGTTTAACAACATTGTTCAACGCAGCACCAATCTGCAATCATGAGTAAAGTAACAATCATTGAAATATACTACAGAATACTTAAGTGACGCAAGTTTGCATGAAATCTACAAAAGCCCGCAAGCCCATACAAACAGAGATATGAGTGACCCATTAATACCCGAGTAAAATTCAATTTACCCACCCAGAAAAAAACCCATGAGTTATGCCTGATTTTAACGAATCAGAGTAAAACGGACAAATGACTACCATGTATAAAATTCCCCACGTGACTTGCATAAGTCTTACCTTTCGCTAACCATCACAGTGATGTTGTATTTCTCCAGAAAATCAGTGATCTGTAATGCAATACCACTGCCATGACAAACGCATATCAACTGAACAGAACCTAAACATTACATGTAATCCTACATGTAAAAATTCTTGTGAAAACAATGTGAAAAGCGATTTGTTATTCTTTCAAATATCAATAAGAAATTAACAAATTCATAAATCAACAATTCTAAAGAAGAATTTTGCAAATTTGGATAATACGGTGTCAGCCAACATAAATATTGGAATTCTTTAAATTCAACGTTAGCTGTTAATTATGAAATTTACCAAAGCAAATCTATTGTTAACAGGCTGCATGGGATTCAAATGCTATTTTTGCTAAATGCTGCTGTTAATTACTGAGTAATAAACCCCACATTATCCATTGTAATGACTTAAATAGATGGATTAATTCTGTGAAACTCTTTAGTATACAGGTCCGCGCCGAAGGCGGTCCGCGCGTATTAAAAGAAAGCCCTTGACCTATGGAGTCGAAAAACGCCCCTCTCATGAGCCAAATATGAGGGGAAAGTGATTTTTGCCCCTGAAAAGTCTTGAAAACGCCACCAATTTTAGTTTATTTTCCTCCAAATCCAAAATTTTTTGGTGGAAATGATCCAAGATGAAATTCCACCAGTCATCGGACATTACCTCCTAAAACTTAAACTTTTTTGTCATATCCCAGCAGCATAAATCTTTAAAAAAAGCAGTATAAAATGAAAGCATATACAGATTGATTGCAGACAGATTAAAATGCTTAGATGAAGTAAAGAACTGCCAATCATGAGTAAGACTCATAATATACATTGTCAAAATTTTTCTTTGAGATTCGAAATGGAAATATGAGAATTTAGTTTGTCTTATGTTTGCTGTCAATATGCATAATATTGATATTATTTAAATTCTAAAACAAATATGCTGGTGAGATAAGGTAGCTTTCTTCAAACATATTCGAAGGGAATGCTATATTTTTCATTCATCGTCTGCCTCCATTTGTCATGTATTTGCGTTCGAATAAAGTTCTTGTTACAACATTTAAGCTTTTAAGAACCATGCGCTCTAATCTAATACTATTTTGCTGCACTTTCGTACAGCAAAAGATTTATGCTGCACTTTCGTACAGCAAAAGATTTATGCTGCTGGGATATGATAAAAAAAGTTCAAGTTTTAAGAGTTAATTACCCTATAACAGGTGGAATTTCATCTTGGATCATTTCCACCAAGAATTTTCGGATTTGGTGGAAGATAAACTAAAATTGGTGGATTTCATTTAATTTTTACGGGGCAAAAACTTTTTTCCCATATGAGGGGTTCCGCGACGACCGCGGGTTGACTACGACGAAATGGTAACTGATCAACGATTATCTTCGAAAACAACACTTTTGCTGACTCAAATCCTGGAGATATCAGCATTTTGATATCATTAGAAATACTTTTGACTGAAGAGCTGGGACAGTTTAAATTATTTTAAACATTCCCAAGTCACCCCACTCGGGCGATACTTCTACATAATATGCATACCTGTCAAAAAGGATCCCAAATTTACGGTATTTTTCTTCAAAAATTATTAAAAACTAGAACTGCCAGAGTCCATAATGTACATGGAATTGCGAAAAACATTATGAAAATTCATCCGATGCCATTATAAGAGTGAAAAACACAATTGCATTTGCAGGTCCACCAACTTTTTAACTATTTATCGTTATCAGTATCATTGAGAGTGACGAATGTTAATTTGTGACATTTAAATGCTTTCAGAAATATTTTCATTGTAGTGCAAGTGAGCTCTTAAGAAGGTTATGGAATTTGGTCGTGGTAAAAGGTAAAATATCTTAACTGTTGAGAAGTAAGGTAGTAAATTTGTGTAACATATTTCCTGTTGTTCGACAAAGAGTATGACTTCAATCGAAAGTAGAGAAAAGATTTGACAACATCTTTAAGGAATTAAAGATGCTGTTCTGTCTATTCGCTAGACTGTGAGAGGAATGGATACTGTCACGCTGCCACCATGTAATGTCAAGCAAAAATATCTGACCTAGCTTGAAATCGAACCCATATCACACGCAAACCGGCGGTAATAGACCACTAGACTACGAGGCAACTCTTGCTTGAACACCGTGATAACTCTGGATCTACCATATCAATGTTCCATCTACATAAAATAAAACACTTGTGGTCGTGGAAGCAACCGCAACCGCATTTGTACACCAAACTGAACTATATCGCAATCGGAAGAAGTCTTTTTCCGAAGTTGGTAGTAACGAGAATGTTATGTTAATCTTGTTTTGGAACAATTAACTTCAAGTTACAAATGAGGAAAAAGTAGCTCAAGTAGTACGAATGAACATTTTTTTCAAAAGGTGTTTGTAATTCGTTAAGTAAGAATTCACAATCTACGAATCAAGTGAGTTTAAACTATTTGGTAGCACGGCACATGTACTAGCGCAATTTTTCTCTGACGATTGGTTCGCATTTTTCAGTGATTTATGCAGTTATGAAATCAACTGAAAAAATGCTACATTTATCATTTCGTAGAATAAATGTGTAAAAAACATTTGGCGTTTCCTCAAATTCTCCCAAATTAAATGATTATTCAGAAGACCAAATAAATAGAAGTTTAAATAAAACTTTTTACATGTTACTTTTTTTCTTATTTCAGAGTTGTTTACTCGAAATCTTATTGCAAACGATTGAGCATCCAGAGCTCATTATCTCGGTAAGCATCACGATTAGACTAATTATATGAATCGGAATTTTTTGAAAACTTAAAAGTACCCTCTCCCCAATGGCTGGTAATCCGGAGTTGAAAATTTAACTTGAAAGATTCTGGCTTGTTTAGAACAGGTTTGTTTGATTCTTGACATTTCGAGGTTGTCAATATACCAGGTATATCGTAAAAGGTCTTGCAAAATTGTAAAAATCCGTTACGTACATTTACATCTGATTTACTAAAATACCCACAATGACTGGTTAGAATCCTTTTAATTAGAAAATTTGAATTTTGAATTTTTCGCACCGTAATTTTAAGTATGCCCTCACCCATAAAATTTTTCGTTCCTCAAATCGTCCATACACGAATAAATTTTAAAAAACAGACACAACTCGAATTATACATAAAAGAGAAATTACATGTCAACGATAAATAGTGAGCGTTAACGATGCGACGCTAAGTTATATATTTCAAATTAGATGAAAAATTGATATTTTTATTCTGACTTATTCCGGTAGTTTGAAATGACTGTCAATTAAATGAACAAAATATTTGCACAGGGGAGGCATGTATTTGTTTCGAAGGGATTGCGATAATTTTTGTTCAAACTACTAATACGTTGTCGTTAACCTCAACAAAACCGTAATGGTATAACTAGATTCGCAAGCCGCAAATCATTTAATAACACTTATGTT
This sequence comes from Willowsia buskii, assembly GCA_034700685.1. Classification (NCBI taxonomy): domain Eukaryota; kingdom Metazoa; phylum Arthropoda; class Collembola; order Entomobryomorpha; family Entomobryidae; genus Willowsia; species Willowsia buskii. Next base: position 369 of record JAQIXW010003546.1, on the reverse strand, counting down.
GGTTGAGCTTGGTTTGAAAGCGTATTCTACTGGGAGCGGTTTATCAACAGTTTTCCGTCGGTTTATTTTAAGGTTTAATTAAGGCGGATTTTGTTATTGATTGTCAACTTAAAAGATAAAATATTAGCACATAAAGTGCATATAATTGTTCGGAAATGATTACGAGAATTTTCTCTTGATCGATTAAAACGCTTAACCTCAACAGCTCGTATTGGTAAAACTAGATTCTCAAGCCCGAAATTATTAACTACTGAAAGCATTTATGCTGAGTAGTTTATGTTTTTGATGTGTTTGTCTGTCTGTCTGTCCGTCTGTCCGTCACCACGATAACTCCCGTCCCCTTTGACCTATTGACCCCAAATTTGGCAC
>JAQIXW010003545.1:0-12990 GCA_034700685.1 Willowsia buskii | reverse complement strand
GTGGAACGCGCATAATACTGTATGAAAATATTGCAGATAATATGGTTCTTTTCATGGCTCGAATCTAAGGGAAGAACTACACATCATCACAATAAGTAGAGTACTAGTATATACTTCTTAAGAAAGAATTTTCTTTGTGTACATGTGTACTTTCCAAGCTCTCTCCTTGTTCATTTGAACTTTGCATGTTGAGCCCCACAATATTCTTCTATACTTTGTCCAATGTAGCAGTAGTGGCAGAATGTTAGATTCGCATCGAAACACTGGAGCACGAACCTGTGTCAGCGAGAAATGTTAAGTGTGGCTGGTTCGCGTCTGCATCATGATGAGGATTTATGCGTTTCAATGCAATCTATCTAATTGAATGAAGCTACCAATTAGGTGATTTCCAAATTGCAGCTGTAGTGGCAGTAGTGGTATAACTTGTGGTATTGCAACATCAGACAAAAATGTTTAAAACGATAAAAATAACTTGGTCAGCTAATGATAAAAATATATTGCACCTTGCTTCCTGTAAACAATAATTTGAAAAATGCTTTATGCAGATTCTCTCAAACTTAACTGCTAAGAATTGGTCTAATGGGACCAATCCAAGACAGACAATGTTTTGGAAAATTTACAAGTAAAACTCGAAATACAATTTGTATGAGTAGCAGTCAAATAAGATGCTGAGAACAAAAACCACGTTTATCCAATTCATAGACTTTCCTGACAGTTCATAGAATTTGAGTTTTCCGATTTCCTTCAATTATCTCAGCAAATTTGCTCAATGTTGCTGTTTCTTTTTAAAAACTGAAATGCACCACACTCACTTTATTTAACAAGTTTATCCCATTTAATTTCTGTTTTTTTTTTTGCATTACGTAAAAACACATCGTTCATACAATTGATAAAGGAAACTAGGAATGCAACAGGAATGAACAAAGCACTAAAATGAACTAATGCGGAACATGGAGAATTAATGTTTATGCGAATGTGTCCACTACTTTACTCTCAATCGCATAGCGTATATAACTTTATGTGAGAGCGTAAAACGAGTCGAGTACATAGGTAATATGTAATGTACTTTGCTCATCGCATCAACCAGCAGAGTCCATAAAAAGAGGACCATCATACAATAATTCATTTTGCGTTTTAGTCGGCCGGTATAAAAAATTGCCTCTTAACTTTTTTAAAAACATCTGCCTGTTTGGCCAGCAATAGTAACTGCACGCGATCACCATCTTCGGTTATTTTTTCAGGCTAAACTTATCTAAGCGAGTATGAGCATTTGCATTTAGGATAATTCAAGGATTTAAAAAAAGTAGATTACACCGTCTTACAGCAATGAGCATATCTAGCTATAAAAAATTAGGAAGCAATGCAAAAACCATTAAGCATTTCTACTTTACTTTGTGAACTGAACGCGTAGCTCAGCGCTGTCAAATTTGATGCATGCATGGCGAGTGAAGGGAGATTAGAGAAGAATTTATTGTGGTTCGTTCAAGAAAATTCAGTGCATAACATTAAATAAAAACCATATCATCTCACAAGATCATCAGTAGTACATCACAGGAAAACTCGCGTAATGCCAAACTGTTTGAATAATGCTTGGTTTACAAAAAAATTGCTGAGAAAGGACGTTTATTTGAGCAATATGAATGGAATAAGGAGTAGCCTGTAGCTTATGTTATAATCGTTCTACATAGCATAAACATAAAGTTAAAACGTTTGTAATCTTGATTGTTGAAGACTATTGTATGCAGCCAAGCGATACATTTCCCTATAAGAATGCAAATTGAAGATAGCTACACAAAAACAATGAAGGCCTTTTGCGTGCGTATTTTCTCGGTTTCTGAGCATTTTATGAATTCATCATAATCAATCTCAGATTGTTGAATCATTCATTTATATCGTGCCAATATGTTATGTACTTGACCAAGGAAAAATATTACGTAATGAATGATCCAGAAATATATGTATGTACTGATCTTATTATCTCCTGATTATACATATAACCTCATGGTCAGTGCTTCGATAGATTTCCGCCTCATATGAATAGAATAAAATTATTGGTGGTCAAGTAAAAGCTAGTACAGCTGTCCCTATTCTATTTTTAGATCTTTTTCATAAGCATAGATTCTGAATTTTTTTAGTCATAACAAAGAAATCGGCTGTATTTAAAAATGCATAAGCATATTCTTAAATTATGATCATGGGATAATTGCTTTTGGCTATGATCAAGTTTTATATATGAATTGAGTTCAAATCAAAAATACAAAGTAAAATGAAACACTTGTGCTACTTTTAATTTCTATATAGGTAATTAATGATGAATTTGGACAATTACTGTTAAATATATTTGCATGTCGCTGTTTAATTAGGTAATTAACTCGAATTGATCATATATTTGTTAAAACACGAGAAATGGATGACGAGGTATTGAGATGTTGTGAAATGCAAAGAAATGAATGTTTACGTTCTGGCGAGAGAAAAACAATGATTTTTTCATTTTTAAGTGTAGTTTTCAAAAAATGTTTATTATTTTGCACACGTAATAATAGTTTTCGACAAACCTTATTGAAATATACTTGTTTTATGCAACTATATATCATAAACTGATAGTAGTCTGCAATACAACGTTTATTTAATGCTGTAAAAAAGCTTTCAATATAGTTACCTTATACAAACCTAATATAATATTACTATTATGAATGTTTTAATATGTGTTTGTTTTATACTAGTCCCCAACAATTCCTTTATTCTAACTGCTTATTAAATTTGGCACAGTAAGATGTAAATGGTAAATTGTATGCATTACCATATTCAGTTTAGACAAGCTTTAAAAAAGATTTACACAGCCAATTTGTATTTTACTTTTTAAAAGGATCAATCATGTATCGCGTTTAATACTGGAATAGGTATGTAGTGAAGGTAAACCGTAGAAATTTACCTGTCACCGTAAATTTTGAAGTTGATACCACCCTAATCAATTACTATAAGGAGCGACGACATGATCATTTATCAGATATCCGTATAATAAAAATCTCAATGATATGACATAGAGGAATTTCAACCTGCGTAAGTTCTTATTTTTGGAAAACATGAGTTTGTTTATTGCTTCCTGGTCTTCCGTTTTCGCCATTTTATTTAGACTGTAAGTTACAGAAACAGGTTTATTTGGCACTTGTATTACCAAGTATGTATGGAAGTCATTTTCAATTTCCACAATTTGAATTGTGGCTATTATTCGTGCTGTTTTCTTTACACGTTATGACTGCTTCCCCTCAAATTTTTTAATCCATCAAATACAAATAGTTACGTAAACCATTTTCCCTGTAATGAATAGCAGCCGACTCCCACAAAACTAAATGCATTAATTGTGATAATGGGTAACTGCTTTATGCACTTTCTGTAGTTTAGTATGTACTCCATAATACTTCGGTAATTGGTGGATTGCATTAAAAGTTCAAACTTACCGTAACATAATTATTTTATCAAGGAATGAATAATATTACAAAACTTGATGGTAACTGTCCCTTTATGTTTAGCAATCTCATCGCGTTTAATCAATAGTAAATTTTGACTACTTTTTTGCTCTAAACCTATTTACTATATGCTTTCAATTCATATATTACCGAATAGAATACTTGACTTCATCAAAAGTTAGGCATTTCAACAGATCCTATATAATAACCTTATAAACTATGTGTAAATTAATACGTGCATCGTATGTAATATCTGTTAGCAAATGATAAATACCTGGAGTACCAAAGTACCTAAAAATAATACATACTGGTTTCTACAAATTATTTTGGTAACTTTCAATAAACCCGTGTGCGTAAAATGGTAAAAATTGTAAATACTTTTCGGTGCTATGGTAGCGAATCAGAATTTCTAAGTTTAGTGCACAATTTACTACCACACAACAAAACGGTAAAATTAAAAATGCCGTTTGAGCCCCTTTACGGGCAATGGCAAATTTCAGTCTTTCTTCTTTGGTTTCTTGGGGTTCCTGGAACGAGACTTGGCCTTGCACAATGGGCATATAGGAGCATTTCGATGAATTTGTTGATGGCACGACAAGCAAGATTTCATTGGTGGAGGTTGTTGTCTGTAAAAAACACAATGTTTTTTATTAAATGTTTTGGAATGAGTTATTAAAAGCAAGATTTTTTTACAGTATTTACATCAGTTAAAGTTTCTTACCTAAATGTAGGAGTGGGGCCAGTTGGATGCGGTGGTATGTGAGGAGGTGGTGGACGCTCCGGTTTAGCTGCAGACTGCATCAAAGCAAGTGGACTTTGACTCATAATGAATGCTGCCGCTGCAGCTTGCGTAGCAGACGGTTGCTGCTGATAAGATATGCCTGGCATGACCTCCTCCCTCGGTGGTTGAGTATGTGTCCATGTGGGTGGAAGCTGATCAAAAAGTCTGCTACGACGGAAAATGAAAATTTGTTCAAAATTAAAATTTATCCTCTTCCACGGGAAAAAATTTCTTGCAAAGCTCTGTTGTGGGTTTCAACATACTCTGGAGTGATAAGTCCAGGCTCCTCCTCATGTAACTCTGGAAGACGCTCCAATCCAAGACAGCTTTGTCGCAAGCGGTCAACCTCTGCTTTAATAGGCCCGTATTCTGCGTGAAGACGTTTTGCCGTGTCCAGTGCTCGATTGCGAGCTTGCTCTGACTGTTTGATTACCGTTTCCATCTAATAAAACCCGATACAAACAACTCTGATTACTTGTTTCCCAAAAATTAAATGGTTTCGAAAAGTGTAAATAAATTTTAAAGGAATCATTTTTACGGACCGCATTTATATCTGCATGGATTTGTCGAAGCTCCTCAACATGAGCCATTTTCTCCTGGATGAGCATATCCATTTCAGAGCGATAATCTGACAAGCAGCGATCCTCTTTACGAGTTAACTCAATCTCGTCCAAAAGACGTTCTTTGAGCTTCAACATTTGCATGGTCTTTGTTCTGGTGGTAATAATTTTTTTAATGAATACTCTTATTTATGAATTGTTCGTTCTCTTATCTCATATTTAAACACTTACTTTATTTCCTTTACGAGTTCCAATTTAGCCAGCACAGACGCTGTTCTTTCCTCAACGTCCATCATATTGGCATCAAAATTGTCAACGTTAATTCGTATACAATCAATAAAATTTCTTCACTCAAGGTTCCAACTCGGTGTGATACAGTACAGCTAGTGATTATTGATTTACGTACAAGTGCACATTCACAACTGAGCTAGCTCAACAAACCCTTTCTCACTTACTGCCTTCATCCACTCTTAACAAAATGGAGATGATATTATTATAATAATAAGATGTTTATGTTTTTCCCCACACCGTCTTCAGTTTGTGGTATGTATTTTTTTCTATTTTTCACTTCTCAACTTCCCTTCATATCTATATGCATGCATATCATTATAATGTCATATCTTGTTGTAATCTTGATTTCCATATTATTCACATCTTCTCTTTTCTCTCAATTCACTCGAGAGGAAAATCCCGTCGTCAAAAAAATAATATTATCTACACAACGACACGAGAAGCGAAAAGCATTTTATAACAACAAGAGGATATTGAAACCCGATCCGAGATGATCCTGAGGCACTTTTCATTCTTTCATACTATCCATCCGCATCCATTCAACGAAGCTTATACTTTTCAGTTTACTTCATCCATTCATTTTCATCCGCCTACTTTCTCTGTCTTGCTTATGCTTAAGTTAGTTACACCAAAGTTCCCCTGCTCATGTTCAGTTGTCGTTCCTTTTAAATAACAAGAATTTTGTGTACCTTGTGTATACATGAAATCCCAAGTCTTTGTGTGCGCTTATGTGTGTAGTGTGAGCTTCCTTCCTCCTTTCATAAATGACATTGACAGCTAGAACAGTAGTGAGCAGAGAAGAGGGTGAATATTATGTTGGTTTGGTTGAAGTACTCAAACATGTTGGATCCAGCCAGAGTAGGGTGTTTACGGCAAAGTAGAACCATATGTACTCTGGAAATGATATTCATAGATGTGTACGTGCAATTTTCAGGTAGCAGAAGAGTAAAGGAAATGACCAGGAGGATGTTTCCTTTGTGTAAACAGTTGATGAAGATGAGATGAGACGTAGAGACGTTAATTGAAAGACAGGCCTTTTTGGTTGACAAAATTAAGGTTTCCTATTCTCAGGTTGCTGCATATGAAAGTAGTAATGAATGCATGAAGGTTTTATTTCTCAAGTTTGAGATGCATATAATAATCAAATAAGGGAGATGCTCATTTTGAAACGTTCAACACTTGTATGGAACACGATAACATATTTTTGTGGTTGTATTGCACAGTAGGCAGCCACAAATAAAGAATAAAATAGGAGAAAGGGTAACTCAGAGTCAGTCCCAATGTGTGGTGGAAATCGGATCCTCTCAAATCCTCTGTGTGAAATGACTGGTTTGGTTACAATACACAATTCCGACAATGTCCATTTCATTTCGGCTAAGTGCGCAATGTGCGATACTTTGTCCGTATTATCGCAACGTTTCTTCAATGTGAGAATAGTAGAGAGTCTGTGTGTTTGGATTACAAAAATACAGTTATGAGAAGCTCTCAACTGTGCTTTCAGACTTCCTCTGTAAGCTTGTAAATGACGACGAGAACGGTGATCAAATTCCTTTGCCATAACCAAATTTTCTTGATGTGTTTACGGTGCATGTGCATACTTGGATATAATTTGCTAGTACATTTCACAAACAAACTAATGAGCTTATATATTGATGTTACACGTTTACATGCTTTTTATTCATCTTGAGTAATGGGTTAATGGCATGTACAAAGGTATGTGCAAGGTATACGTTTTGGATGCAAAACCGAAAACGTCCCTACAAAACATGTTTGCGTGGATCATGTTCGTATTTGTAACTCTGAAAAGCAAGTTTAAAAATCGCTCTTCAATTTAAGTCCTATTTTGTTAACTAGAAATAGGACAACATCATGGCATGCAATTACCAAATGTTAGCCTGCTTAAACATACAATTCATTCCCATGTTTCTCTAACCGAAACTCCGTTTTAAGTTAACGGAAACAGAAAGTAAGGAAGTTTTTTTTAAATGAAGGTTCAAATAAGGCAACGAGGCTACTTCACATTTGCATTTTTATTGATTCATACACATATAATTTATTCACGTTACAGAGGTACATAAATAGAAAAAGTACCATGTTCACATCAGTGTGAAAATTTAATCTGCCTCTTATTTAATTAATGATATTAGGTATATGCATTATGTTTTTCTATGATGTGTACTGAAATCCAGGGTCTGTGCTTTGCTTTATAAAGCTCGTTAATGTGAGATTCTGACTATTTCTGACTACAAGATCTGCAAGATCAAGTGTGTTGGTGAGATTTGTTGATGCTGATATGATACACGTAAAGTTTAAGGATTACATTATGCATGTATAATATCAAATATCCATTTATTCAGATGCACAGTTTCATAAAAAATACCTTTTTCTGCATGTATCATGTATCTGTCTTCATCACGCATTTGCTACTACTTAATAAATCTAGTAATGGTTGCGATACAGTGATGCGGTCGAATTCATTTTAAAATCGTCAAAACTGATATAAATCTATCAAAATAAAGGCATTAATGCGTCTATGTCTTATGAAGTAGCACAGTAAGCGATCTATTGTATTTACGCTGTTTAGCGGAACAGCGAATGCCGAAGCGATTAAGTATTAGTGTTTAGAACTGTGATGGTGATTAAGAATAGTGGCAGCTAAGAGCGTGTGTGTATATACAATGGGTGATTGGGTGGGTGATGATCATATTACATGTTACATTCGAGTATTTCATGCATATTTCCTTTGTATACGTTTGCAGTTTAATTTAACCACCATTCATAATCCACACTATGTAAACCTAAGATGTATGTACTGCATCATATTTAATCTAAAAGCTATAATATAGATACTCTTGCTCGTCAGAATTATTGCGTGTTACATTTCCATGTACCTACCGAAAATGAAAAAATAGCCACCTACTTTAATACCTCCTTACGTGTTGCTGGATTTTTTTACCCGTCATCCTCATAGCTTTATTATACAACACGTCGGTTTTGTATACAACTTTTGAAAAAGTTTCCAGATGCAACTACCCTAACCACTGTGAGAAATGCGAAATTTTGGAGGTTGTTGGCAGATGTTGACGTGGAGTGTGGAGTCTTTGTTGGAGAATACATAATATTGTCATTTTGAATTAACTAAATATTTGTAGTATTGGCCTTCACTTTTAGATAGTGAAGAGTTATAAAATTTGTTATTTTGTACTCATAAAAATATGTTTGTCATTTGTTCCTGTTTCTACAGCTAGTAGCCAGTTTGAAAATAGCTGGTGAATGCATAAAATTTTTGTCGGATGACAACTAGCAAAATACGTTGGGATTACAAGATCAGGTTTCGTTTTTCGTTTTACCGAGTAATATCTATATTTTTCATCCTTTATTGTCAATTAATATTTGTATGTACTTGAAAGTAATACTACCATTTTGGATGTAGATTTCCAAGTAATAAAAGCAGAAGTAAGCAACTGCACAATCGCATTATTTACAGAGTATTATGTCGTTTTGGGTTATGCAAATCAAGCTGTCATACTCACAAAAAATTCCAGTCAACTCATGTCAGTCAAAAGTCGATTACCGACTACCTATATCCTGTATTGAATGCGTTGGAGCTTTGTGAGAAGAATATCGTTTTTTAATATCACGTGAAATAGCTCTTTTAGTACACATGTCTATCTGCCAGAACAGCCTCAATGCACAATGCTACAATGACTACTTCAACTTTTTTTAGTTATTTTTTAAAGCTATTCGTTTTTACAGCGTAAAATAAAAGAGCTCCATAAGATAAACTTTTTTTATATGTATATTTACTTTTGCAAATTATTGCATGTGTATTTGATGCAGGCAGACTATTATATAGCTCAACAAAGCTGAATTCATAAGTCCTACAATTTTTGCATGTCTCATATACCCAAATTACTTCACAAAGATCAAACCAGGTTGTTTTAAAAGTAGGGTTTGCGGTGGATTGAGTAGCTAGCTATTCGTCTTTGATGGTGTATGGAATGCTTACTATTATACAAAGGGAAAGAATAGGTTTAGTTGATTTGAGATTGAGGCGGATTCTGTTTTACGTCTTGTACGTATTTACGTGTTCTCTCATTTCGTGTATGATAATAATATTTTCCTAGTAATTTTCGCTTACTTCTTTCTACTCATTAATGCTTTCAACTCACAAAAGTGGTGCTATCGCTATCAGCATTGCACAGCTGTGTTCGTCTTCTTGTGCTTCAGCTTTCCATATAAACCTGTATATAGATGATAAAGCATATTTTTTACTACAAAGAGAATCGAATAAAAATTTTTATTGTATACTTGCCGATGGTTGCCCTGTCTGTTACAAAGATAATGTAAAGAAAGAGACAATAATGGTCACTAGCCAGTAACTCATCGTAGTATCGGTGGATGCCTACTGCCTATATTACGAGTATTCATGCATAATAATATTATTCACATTATCGGATTTTTATGATGGTTGTGCCGTCTGTGTCGTTCTTTCATAAAGAAGATTCGTCAAATAATAACATACATGCAATAATATAATAACTAAAGTGCACGACTACATAAACTGCATCAGAAAAATCAAAGTTTGGATCAACGTTTTGTGTGTATACATGTATATGATATACAATTTGCTTGTATGTTAAAATTAACTGTGTACGTTTAAGTTCATTAGGCATGTGAATTTGTATCTCAACTGTACCATCAGTCTGTCATCGTCGGCCCCGTTCAACGGAAGTGCTTAAAAGAAATTGCTTTATTTTGTACTGGATAAATTGTTAGAGCAGTGCTGAGCTTCGTACAACAAGCTTTTTAGCGAAATAGAGATCACAACATAATATTGCTTATTGGATGTTTTGCAAGTGACTCTGTGGAAAACATATTGACGTTACACAGTGCTAGTTATCATTTGCGCAGTTAAAGTTTGTGAAAGTCTTTGTGCAGTTGGAAGATTAAGGAAAGGACATCCTGAGCGATTTCAAGCCAAAAAATATAAGTACGTACATACCTTTACCAATCAATCTTTTTGATGGATACATAATATAATCGGGTATCCTTTAAAGCACATTATTTGCAAAAATAATTGATGCAAGCATATATATATTTCATTTGCTAAAATAGTCTCTGCGTCCCTGATAACTTCAATGAGCTAAAAACGTAGTGATCGTTTGATGTGGTAAATACAGTGGTGTGGAAGTGAACATTAAATGGTTTAAATTTTGGCTACAAACGTAAAATGCGGCTACATTAATTAATAAAATCTCTTAGAACAAGCAAGGGTTTTTATATCCCTTTCTAGTAAAACCAAGGACAAGTACGTATGGTGTTGATATTATAATCAGGATTTGGATTAAATAATCATACCAATAGCGTTAATATCATCATTTTTACTTCTAGAGCTATAATGGGAGGTTTGATCTGTTTGTATTTCTAATCTAATATTCCTTTCCTTGTGTTGTTTTCACCGAATACATATTTTAGTCAACATAATTTTATGCTTAGTTAGTATTAGATATATTAATAAAATGGTCCAAGTAGTAAAAATAGTTTATGCAACATCGTAATAGGATTACGAAAATTACAAAAAGAGTATTGCATAAGTAAATGAATTTTTACTAGTAGTAGTACATAAACAATAAAAATAAAATGGTTGCAATTGAATTTATAAGTACATAACAAACAATAACTTTTTATTGTCCTGAATAATTTTAATACAATGAAACGTTGTTTTATATTGGGCATTTTGTTAACATTTTGCCATTGAAAACTATTTTATGGGTAGTTTTAACTGGTTTTTAATTATAAAAAACGGGTTAATAATCCTGAGCCTGGGGTAAAACCCTAAAATTTTTCAACCTTACACAAAAAATTTTCACTGAACAATTATATGAAGACTAATACCAATAGTTGTACCAGAAAAGCCAACGACCTTGTATTGTTTTTGGAGTTTTTGAAAAATACAGGTGCGACAATATTTTTTAAGTGTTCAAATTGTAAATTAGAATATCTGCATCATTGAAGACATTATGTTCTGGATGAACCAAATCTGTATAGATAGTTTCTTGCTGTCAGATCGACACGCGTCAATTTGTCAATATCACACATTTCGTGGTTGTGGGTTTTACGCCTGACTGATTATCATGCATGCTTGTGAATTGCTAGAGTAAATGCTTTTATCCAGTAGCAGTAGATCAAGTAGGTAATGATATAAACAAAAAATCTTGTAAGACTAAAGACGGTGCTGAATGTCAATATTTTGGGTGATGAATTTATTTGAACTCAAATTGAGTGAAATCTTGTTCATTCATTCTTATGCACTTTTGTCTAAAATATTCAGAAGGCGTTTTTCATTTTTGACAACGTCTTCTTTAAAAACAGTAAATATTACGACAATATGCCTAACTTCATTTCATAATTAACCTGAGAACCAATATCGAATGCTTCTAGCATATTATTATTACAGAGTCCCATTACAGATTTCGATAATCCTGATTCTGTTGAAATCAATGTGCCATAGTGCTATTATAATCCTAAGTCCAAGTAATAAGTTAAGTTACGAAAGAAAATATATGCCAAATACCATCTATCTACATAACATATCCTTCACTTTTATTCCTTCAAAATGATATTTTATGACATTGATATTTCGTAATAGGTGTTATATATTAATACATTACAAACCTAAATCCAATATACCGACGCTTTGGCATTTGATTCTCGCTCGGTATGGAAATGTCATTGGAGGATTAGAGACTCATTATTTTAATTATGGAAGGGCCCTATATATATTACTAAAGAATGCATGCATATTATTGTAACAGGTTTTTCTCACTAAGCTTTAGTTGTTGTTTAAATTACTTTTAGCTATTTACGTTCGTTACATATATTTTGTCGCCCAGTGTTTGCAGATTTTTTTCTTAAAGTCTTGAAGCCTTGCTGACAAAAAGTTGCGTTTTGTAAAAAAAAAAATAGCCAGTACTCCTGAATGCCATTCTGTTAGTCATTCTGAAAGTCATGGGTTACTGTCTCCATTTTCTCGATCGATTTCTTATGATAGTTAATATTTTTTGTGCAAAAAAATCAGGAACGCTGCACATAAGACAAACATTAAAGACTTAAACACAAACATAGAATTTGCAGAAGATTACTCGAGTCGAGGGAACCTGTACCCCTGCAATATACGATGTGATAAAGAAACCTTCGAGTTGTTGATGTAAATACATGTATTCATATTATAAACAATGCATCCAATGCATTACTAATTTGAACACATCACTCATGGTGAGGCTAATACAAATACTCTGACATCTTATATAATAGAAATGAAGCAACATGACAATGAATTTTAATAAAACTATATACTACAAAATACAAAACGGCCTCTCTGCAGATTTGAAGAACTTCTCTCTGTTCTCACACGCCTTGTGTGCAACAACTAGTTATAAAGTAGGCTATCTCTGTATACGCTAGCAAATATTTATTGGTTAGAATGCTTATATAATACAAAAAGTCTGTTTGGTTTTTTATGCACAGAAATCAAGGTAAACAAACTTATTGATGATTATGACAAGCTTATATAGAGAATATATTATGGTTAGATGTCAAATCACGTAGCGAAAGGATAACGAACATTGGTTAGGGTTAACAAGTCGAAATTGAAGGTTTACGTTGGAGAAGAAGCACATCGATACTGTTACTTTTAGCCGGTGCCTTGAAGTCAGGTTCGTCGTACTAGAGCTTTTCAATCACAACAGATATCATTAGTGCAGACATACGGATGGATAGGGACAGGTATTCATGTAGACACAAGTAGTGGTGGTATGATAAGAAATGCAGAGTGTAAGGATAGCAGACCTTAATAGGATTAAAAAAGGCAAGAAAAAGAACAATGAAA